>CAEGAF010134872.1:0-41062 GCA_903067075.1 Micropoecilia bifurca | reverse complement strand
GCCTGTTTTGTTTAGTTTTCTTTTTGGAAAAGTTATCAAAAACAAGTTTTTGTCTAAATTAAGGTGAATTCATGGTTTCTTTTTCCACATAATGTAACAGTAGTGTTTATGATAAAAAATAAATAAATAATAATTATGTGATCGGTATCGGGGATCGGAATTGGCGATCGGCCCTCAGGGGTGATCGGTATCGGTAGGAAAAAACCTGATCGGCACATCCCTAATCTACATGATATTCTTCCCTACAAGATACCATCTATACTTTTTATGTTACTTTTAGAGTAGCGGCTTCTTCCCCTCTGAGAGGCCTTTCAGCCCATTTCGGACTATTTGATAGAACAAATGAATGCGTCACCTTGAAAATATTCTAATTTTACTTTTTTCGATGGTAACTCAAACATCCTTCATTCACCTATTACAAGATTACAAAGTCATGACGACATCATCTGGGATTTTAAGAAAAAAAAAAAGGGGTTGTGGGATTATTATGTAAAAAACACATCTTATGTTATTCTCACATTGAAAACAATACCTGGAGTGTTGGAGCTTCTTAAAGAGACAGAGCCCCAATGTCAAGGGGTTAAATTGTGATGTAAGATTTCTTTAATTGAAACTTAATCTATGTGCACATAAATGTCTATGTTTAGAGAAAGTTACAAAAATATGTATATATTTTTCACTTATTTTGGGATTTGGCAAACGTCCTACCTGTCCTAAAATAAAAAAAGTCTAGCCCGATTCAGTCAGAGTGAGAAAATAAATGCTTTTATTTAAAAATGCCTTTAAAACATCTGGTTTCCACAGTAAACAGATAAATAATCACCAACCTTCTTCTGGAATAGGCTCCATGTCCCAGGGACTCATTTTTTCCCGCTCACCATTATCCCACCTGAGTCGGCGCGATAAAACAAAGCTCTGCGTTAATGTTTGAAATTACCCAAGCAAAGACAAACATGGCTGTGGAGCGGAGCGCTCTGCCAGCAGCTGTGCACATTAGACCTACTTCACTGCGTAGCACTGAAACAGGCTGTCTGGATACTCCAGCTGCAGCGGCTCCTGGTCCTCCACAGATCCGAACCACCAGGCGTCGTCAATGATGCTACGAAACCTCATCCCTGCAGAGGGGATCGAGTCTTTGTTAAATACTGGGATCCACACGAGTTAATTGCAAACCTATTTGAAGGGAAGAAAAAAATAAAATCAGATGGGGACAAACAAACCTGGCTGCCAGTTGTGCTCTTTAGCCTCGTTGTAGAACTGCTGCAGCACCAGAAAATCGATGACGTCTGGCATATCGTGATACCTTGGAAACATGGAGGGGGAAGGTGGTGAAATGCAGACCCTGACATTTTATTGTGGCTTTTAATCAGCTGCTGATGTGACACTGTGTTAAATGTTTATACCTCTTGAACTTTTTCACACTTGATGTGATGTTGAAAACAGAAACCTTAGTGTGTTTTTAATGAGATTTTAGTGACAGAAATTGTTAAATGATTTCAAAATATTTACAAATAATAATCTGATAAGTGTGGCTTGCTTTTTTTTTTTTTTAAATTAATTTATCAAATATTTGCTGTGTCTCCTAAAGCAGACAGCCAGACAGCGTATGGCCCAAAAGGCCCAACTTCCTGTCAAGGAAGCTAGTTGCACTGTATTTATCAGATTTTCATCCAATTACTGCCCTACTTTATGACAGTCTGTCACATGAAAATCCAACAAAATACATTGAAGTTTGTGGCCATCGTGGGTAAAATTTTAGGTGTGTGAATATTTTCTTGCAAGGAGCTGTGTGTAGCGCCTTTCGTTGCTCACTTTAAGGAGAACGACTCGTTGGTCATCTTCCCTGAGACTGGGTCCAAAAACGCCAGCTTTAGGCAGCAGAGGGTGGGCGGTCCCACTTCATACTTGATTCCAACAACTTTCACAGATTCCTGGTCCTGAGGCAGTAAAACAGAGAAAACATTTTTTTTCTTTTTAAATCGACAACAGCTCAAAAGGAGGCTGAAGTATCAGGCTCAGAAATTCAATGAAAAAAAATATCTGCTGTCTCCAAGAATCCTCACCCTGAGGTTGAGCCGGTTCCACGGCTGCTTCTGGATGTTGACGCTGTAGGTCTTGGCTCTGCGGACGGCCCGCACGTACGCCTGATGGCCCTGCTTGAAGTAGATGAGCTGGACGGGGAGGGAAAGAAAGGAGAGCCTTTGTTAAATCATGTGAGCAGTGCAATGTGTGGCTTTGTTCAACATCAGGGAAAAGGCTCTCACTTCATCTCCCATTTGTGGGACAAAAGGAGAGCGGCGAGGGATGGTGTCCATTATCCATGACGGCGGCAGCCACTCCTCTGCGTTAAGCCCGGCCAGAGAAGAAGTGGGTTTCTGAGTAAAACACAGAAACACATGTTATTGTTGTTGTTTTTAAAGAAGAGTATTTCACAGTAAATGCCACAGCAGCACGTCTCGTTAGCGCTCACCTGTTTGGTTTCTTTGGGTTTTTTCTTCTTCTCATTCTCTCTCTTCTTCGCCTCCTTGGTCTCGTCGCCGCCCTCCTCCTCCTCGGAGCTGCTGTAGCCCGCGGGCCGGACGGGCCTCCTGGTCGGCCTCTTCGGCGGTTGAAGGTTGATCCCGGCGTCAGCCGTCCAATCGGAATATTCACTGGAAGAGTCGCTGTAAACCCCAGGCGGGAGACGTCAGTCGGATGATGGGAAAGCTGGGAAAACGTCGCTGGGTCAAGCATGTTTACCTGGAGCTGCTTTCGCTCTGCCACCGGGCTTCATCCTCAGAGGAGCCGTCAGAGCGCCCTGCCTGCTCCGCTTCCTGAAAACGCAAAAATATATTACGCTTTCATTTCCAACGTTGCTGCGAATACATAATTCTTTTCGTCCGGTTCAGACGTGCTGAACAGAGAAGGGCGCGCCGTACGTCTTCGCTGTCCGAGTCCATCTGGCTTTCCGAGTTCCGCCTGTTGCTGGGATTTCGCCTTCTGGTTCCGGGCCGGCGAACCTGAGCGGACCGGGTTTGGTAGGAGTGGCGCTGCTGCTTTTTCTTGGCCGGGCGCAGGGAACGCAGGCGGGAACTGAGAGTTTCGCTCTGGAGAGTTTAAAATATGAACGACATTCTTTTTTTTATGAAAAGCTTTGAATAGATGTCAAAGTGGACTGGAGGTACAGCGTACCTTGAGCATGCAGGTTACTGGTTTCTTTCTCCTCTCTGCGTTGTACAGAGAACACTCCATGTCACTCTTGGCTTGTCTGCATTCCTCCAGGACTCTAAGGAAAATTTAAAAAAAAAAATCTATATGCACATTGTCCGAAGAGTTAAAACATTTATTTAAAACACAGTAACCTGCAAAAAAATATTCATAACCTTTTAACTTCTGCCAAATTACAACTTCAATTTGGATTTTAACTGATGGAGCAACATAGAATAATGCAGGACTATGAGGTAGAAGTTAAAACATCCATGGTGTCCAAAGTGCGGCCCAGGGGCCATTTGAGGACCTCTGAAGGACTTTGAGCGGCCCCTAAAGTGGAGCACATCTGGCTTGCAAGTGATTGATGTAGATGGACACGTCCCCATTTTTGGGGCAACATTTTTTTAATTTTTATTTTTTACAGATAAATAACTTCTTAAAAATATACATCCAAAAAATATACATCCAAAAAGAGATAAAAAAAAAATAGATTCCCATTTTATCAACCATTCATCTTTGCAATTATCTTAATTTTGGAGTAACTAGAATCACAAACATTGACCTACGTATTTTCAGAAGCAAATCTTACTTCTCAAATTAGAAAAACAACCCAAAAAATGTTAAAACTGTGGGAATGTCTAAGAAATCCAGTTGTGCTAGATCTTTTTTGTGTGTTTTTTTTATATAAGAATTTACAAATTTATTTTTAAAAAAAAATCTGACCATCACCCCAGGCTGCCTATTCAGCACCGTTTTAGAGCTGGAAGATGTTCCCACAGCATGATGCTGCCACCTCCATGTTTTGATTCACACATTACATATTGCCAGAAAAATAGCTTAATTTAACGGCGACTTCCTTCTTGCTATTATTTTTAAAGGTTAGATTTGTGTAATAGGCCAAATTTGATGGTAATCTTTTGAATTAGATGAATATTTTTCTTCGGTTTCACAATTATATGCTGCCTGGCGACTGTCCATCCCATGTTACTCCCCCGAAATACACCCGGCTCTCACCTGAATGTCCCATGAGGGACCTCATTGACCACCACTCTGCGGCTCCAAGCCAGCAGGTCCCTCTCCGTGGCAACCTGACTGCGGAGGGAGTTGTGCTGCATCTGCCACACTCCGTCCACCTGGCCGCTTCGGCGAGGCTCCGCCCCAGGAGAAGAGGCCACCACCTCCGCCTCCACAGCTGCCAAAGCATTCATTCGTTTAGAGTTCGAGTCACTTTTTTGTTTTTACAGGTTAACAGTGAAAGTATCCGACAAACTGCTAGCGACAGCGTAAAGAGGAAGAACCGACCCATTTCTTCGTCAGCCTGTTGTTCTGCGTTCTGCCGTTCGTCCTGCTCGTTCTGCAGCTGTCTGATGAGGTTGTCCAAAAGGCTCTCGCCGTTTTCTGCCGTCTGCTGTCCGAGCACCTGCTCGACCAACTCTCCGTCACCTAACGGAGTAGAACGATGCTTAAGCTCTGTCGGTCAGATCTCCTAAATTGACCCACTGTTGGTGTGTCAGGAAAGTTTTCAGTGATTTTTAATTTTTTTTCACCGTTAGCCATGTATCCGAGCTGAGGTATCAGCTGCTCCTCCTTGCAGTTCTCCCTTCCTGGGACGAGCCGCTGGTATTTAGGTGGATGAGGATTTCCATCGATGTCTACGAGGAAGGGGGGCGGCATGAGGTGGGGGGCCTGCTGCGTCTGCTCGTCCAGGACGTAGTTATTGGAATCCCGAATCAGAGGCCGGTAGTCCGTGTGGAAGAACATCTGGTCTGGAATCTTCAAGGGATCAAGAGAAAACATGAGATCGGGAAAACGGGCCATAGTTATGATGAATGTCCTGACAGTGATATGACTTCTGATAGAAAAACTAATAAATAAAAAAAAAACGGTAACAGTAAAAAAAAAAAAGTCCACTTTGGATTTATATTAACCGTGGACTTTAAATAAAAATACCAAATCCGTTATTTACATCAAATAACATTTCTTTAAAAAGCTGCAGTTGTTTGACATCTGCTGTTATTCTTGTTTTGAGACAATTTTCAAGTAAAGCATCAATAGTGGTATAATTACATAAGTCCACCCTATCAAAGACTGAAAACCTCTAATTCTGTACAGAACACTGGAACTGGAAGACATTTTAAATATCCAACATAAAACAACCAAAAACAAATAAAGCAGAAATAAAAAGCGCACACAACCGAAACCACATATAAAACAGATCATCATGTCTCTATTAACAAACTTGGCTTTCAGTCATAAGAATGAAATTTTAATTTACCATGCGATTAATTGCTTACCGCCACGGACTTACTTTACCCCGCCACCATCATGGATTTGTTCAGCCATATTTCTCTCAGTTTTTTTTAATTAAAGTCAGAATAATATTCTGTGTACGAAAGTATGACACGAGTGCATATAGGGAGATTTACATTTTCATTCAAACGAGCACCAGAATAAAAAAATCGGCCATCCAAACTTTTTTTTTCCCTGTGTTTCCATGAAAGAAGAAGTCACAGATCATGAATGGACGGGCTGATACCTTTTCGTACGGCCTGCTGCAGCCGAAGCCAAAAATGAGTAAATGCCCGTGTGAGTCTGTGCAGGAAAAATGCTGTCCGTCAGCTGAGAACTTGCAGTCGAATATGGCTCCATGACCCTGGCCCTCAATCTGGGAAGAAAACGCCAAAACGTCAAGCAAATGCTAACGAACACATGAGTACTTAGGGGTAGCAGCTCTCTAAGTTGGTCAGTTACCATGTTGAAGAAATTTCTTATCTTGACTCCTTTGCTCAGGTCCCAGATGTAAATGTTGCCGTCATGGCCTGCAGACAGCATGATGCGGGGGTCGAAGGGATGGGCTTCCAGTACGTACACTTCATCATCATGTCCCTAAAGAAGGCAGTAGACACGCATAATGAAAACTTGCTGAAAACTGCTCGCTACGTCGTGACGTTTTCCCAACACCCCAAAGGATCCGCAGGATTAAAAATATTTTGGCTACTTACGGACAAAACATGCAGAAGCTGGCCAGAGGTGGCGCGCCACACTTTGAGCATATAGTTGGAAACTGCTGTGATGACGGTGCTGTCGATGCGATCCCAGGCCACCATGGTCACCACCAGCTTGGTCTTATCGTCCCCATTAGCGGCAGCAGTCCTAACGGAAAGACATGAAACATTAAAATAACAAAAACGTTGTTCAGACTGTCTTTTGCATTTAATATACTGCTCTCTTACCCAGGAAGCCTCGCAGTCATGTCTAAAGTAATGCTTTTCCACTCTTGCTGCTGAAAATGCCAGATCTTCGCTGTGCCGTCACGACTGCCGCTCACAAACCTGAGGCTGGAAACGCATACGATAAACCGTCAGACCCCCAGAAACTGCAGAAACGCAACGAAAGGCCGTCTCTGAAACTTAACTTCTCACCTGTCACCATTATTGCTGAACTGGACAACCACAACTTTATCCTACAAACACAAGCAGTGGGCAAGAATTAAAATGAGTCACACTGATGAGACAAAACAACCAAAAAAGGATGAGAAAAACTGCAGTCGTTTCTTACGGTGTGAGCATCCAGCTCAGACGCCTTCATTGGAGTTTCTGCACCGAGGTAGTAGACCCTGATCATATGATCTGTGCCACCAGTAGCCATAAACATGCCGCCTAATAACAGAAAACACAGTAAAGTTAAAGACACACACACAAAAAAACACACGAAGCATTTTAATAAATGACATATACATCAATTTAAAACACATACCTCATTTTTATTTTTAAAGTTTAACCTAATTTCCTTAAATTAAATTATTCATCCTAAATTATAAAGAGTATATGAATTGCAGAATGCAAGATTACCCAGTCTATAATTACATGAGGCTGTTAGTTTGTACACATGGTTGTGAAATAATGTGACGTTAAACAATTTTGTAATAAGTTTGATGAAATAAAAAAAGATTTAATCACAAATCAGCAGTTTATTTCAGCTGTGATTTTTATAAAAGTACTTTACAGATTCCATACGCTGCGCTTTTACATCCACCTGTCTCCGTATTGCTAAACACGAAGCCACGGCACCTTGAAAGTGTGAACATTTTATTTATGTTTAAGTTTCTGCCTAAAAAATCTGAAACTTTAATTATTCTCACAGAGCCCAATCTTATAGTGCAATTTGGAGCTGTGTGCTCATCCCCAGCTAATACACCAATCTATGTAAAACATCTGAACATGACACATTTTTTCCTTTTATTTTTTATTGTTGCTTGTTTTAGAGAACAGAAATGGTTTATTTCAGGACTTAGTAGCCATAGGACCAACATTGTCACAGTAAATAAGGCTAATTGGTCTGTAGTTTGCCGTAAGGTCATCTTCTCTGCTTTCACATTATCTATGAGAACCAAACATTGCAGGTTCATGCAGGCAACATGTCATAGATAAGCAGCCACTCCCATCATGCTCCCCTCATGCGGTTCCCCCTGGACCCAAAAGTATTGGAGTCTCTGGGGGCCTAAAGAAATATTTAGGCATCTTCATACCAGCTGGTCTGGATTCAATCAGTTTATTTTTAACAATTAGACAAAGCCCACCTCAACAATAAAACGTAAAGAAACATTTTAGATAAACTCACCGCTACTGAAAGAGGAAGTGGAGACCTGGACTCCTGGCCGTGACCGTTCAACAAACTTCACAGGCTGATCACTGAGGAAAAACGACAAATACATTGTTGTTCTTCTAGTTTAATAAATAAAACCTCGGAGTTTAACATGCTGGAATAGATCAGGGGTCTGCAACCTGCCTCAAGTGGCTTTTTGAAATTTCCTTGAGCCATTATTTTATTTTATCATTTATTTTTAGCTATTTTTATTTTTTATTATTTTATTTCTATTATTTAATCATTACTTTGTTATTAATTTTATTTATTAAGCCATTAATTATCTGAGCCATTGTTGGGTCTGATAATATTTTTAGACACAGCTATAATAACAAATTAACCGTTTTTCATGGATTAATTGGATTTACTTTCTACAACACTGAAAATATCAGTAACATATATTTAAGCCATTTATGTGTCAGTTTGAAAATTGTTTTTTCCCCCCACATAATATCAACACCCTACAGAAGAAAATGTATTAATTTTCATTATCAGAATTTTTTTTACATTTTTCTTTATTTGAAAATCTTTAAAAAAAGAGAAATAAAAATTGTTGGTTCTTCAAAAGAGTTTTATTTTAGTAGTTATTTATTAAAAAATAAAAGCTCTCTGTCAAAAAGTCATGCCACATTTGTGACACATAAGTGAGCCTTATTTAGCTGGATTGAATTCAGAAACAGCTCTTTGGAACCTAAAGGCTGCAGGCCACTGGAATAAAGCCACAAATACTCACTCAAACTTCATATTGTGCGAGTGCCACTTCCAGAAACACACCATTCCATCTGCCCCTGTTGATGCGAGGTATCGCTTCGTCCCTTTGGCAGCAGGACAAAACTAAAAGCATACAAGATGGTTTTAGACTCAAAAGCTGTGTACTTCTTACAACCTGCTCTGAAACCGTTCCTCTAAAGATTAATGCAACAGTGGCATCACCTGTATGGATGTGATGGAAGCGGCATGAGCCTGGAGAACGGCGACAGGCGCGCAGGTACGCAGGCACCACACTCTGATGACTTTGTCACAGCTTGCAGATGCAATGAGACTATTTTCATAGTTCACAGCCATGTCACAGATCTCTGCCGAGTGGCCGCGGAGTGTGGACAGGAGCCGACCGTCGTCTGTGGCCCAGATTTTTACCAGGCAGTCATCCGAACCCTAAACCAGGACGAAAAACACTGTTTCCAACTTGACGTAGTTGAAACTTGCCGTAAATATCGACGCGAGTGAACACGGTGCTCACCGTAAAAATCCGCCGACCGGTGCGGTCAAAGGCCACACAGTAAACTGAAGAAAGGTGGCCGAGGATCCGCTTGTGGATCTTCATGTGTTGGTAGGAGGAAGACGGCAGGACCTGGCCGAAACGAGCCGTACCCGTGGCCTGGCGAGCGCCCATGACGGGCACTGTGCGAAAAACACAGGAGATTTGTCATGAGAAGGCACCAAAAATATAAAAACACGCAGGTATTTTCAACTCCAGTGATCTGCATATCAGAACCAAAACAAAGGCGATAACAAACAACTAGGGATGTGCTGATCAGGTTTTTATTTGACGATACCGATCACCCCTGAGGGATGATCGGCGATACTGATCACCGATACCGATCGCATAATTATTTATTTTTTTATCATAAACACTACCGTTACATTATGTGGAAAAAGGAACCATGAATTCATCTTAATTTAGACAAAAACTTGTTTTTAATAACTTTTCCAAGAAGAAAACTAAACAAAACAGGCATTGTGCAAATTGTACTGCTATCAATAATACCATCTTTAACAGACTGATAACATCTGAAGGTTCTGAAGAGGCTAAATAAATGCAAAGAGCCAAAATAAAACCTCTCAACATTGACAAAAAATTCAAGTATAAAACTTAACATTCAAAGGCAAAAANCTAGCTGGTTACTGCTAGTTCTGATTGGCTGTTTCTGACTGAGCGGAGTAATTATGCAGACCAGGGAGGAGATCGATTATTTTTTAGAGATTATCTGTCTCATTTTAGGACAAAAAAAGTTTTAATACGTATGTAAAATGTATTTTTTTAAGTTAGATGCTGCAGCTTTAAGCTGGTTTGGTGTGAGAGTCACTACCAGGTGGAGCAGAAGCGGCTCCGTCTGTCAAATATTAAATATTACTACCTGTAGCGGAGCAGCAGTTCAACAACGAGAGCAGAACCAGCGTCTTACATCGCAGTTCCAAGACTGAGATCATTTTACAGGTTATATTCGTTAACAACGTATTACGCCCTCACTTTACTTACTTTTAGCAACAACACACCTCAAAACGCAGAAGCAGGTCATGAACGTACAAACATTTTCAACGATGACATGCATGTTGCAGCCACTTCCTGTATCACTGCATTTTCAAATATCAGTTTAGTTCATTTTCCTTTTCTCACCACATCAATTTTTTTAAAAAAAATGGAGATTTACAGCCACCGGGTCTGTTATGCTACTATAACAACACAAAGTGAGTTTTGTGTTGCATGACCCAGTTCAGGCAGTGTCAGACAGATGACCTCATATCTTACATAGGAATGCTTTGGCATCCAGGTGTGTTCATCATGTGTGTTTGTTCTGCAGCCTGTAATTTGTCTTTGAATCAGTTCAACAACGGGCAGTCGTCATAATACGTATTAATTTTAATACTTGCTGCATTTAAACAGGTCCCAACAGACAGAATGTATGTGGCTACAAGTTTCTTCATTTAACATAAAACAGAGATTCTTTGAAGTATCTCTGCTCAGGATTTTAGAAGTTATGTTTGCAAATCTAGAAGTTTGTCAAATGTTTTCATGATAGAGCTACTCAGACATACAGGCCCTCAGTTTCAAAATTAAACCAAACAGAAGTAAATTTAAGTAATAATAAAAAAATTATATCAATGATTTTGATAAATTACATAATACAGAAAAACTGCTTATTGCTTTGGGCCTCTCTCCACCCTTTATTGTAATAACATACCAACATTAGGAGCATTCCCAATAGCAACAGGTGGTTCAGGTGGGCGCCCCCTGTGCAGTGCAGCAACAGCTGAGCCGCAGCATACTTTGTGGGTACAACCTAAATGTAACCAACAATTAATACAAACATTTAGAAATAAAATCTCTTCATCATACACATATGGTAAAAACTTTCAATAATAACAGCAGAGGCAAAGCACAACAAAAAAACCCACCACAGATGATAGAAGAATAAAACAGGCTTACTTTTGGTGGTGCGAAGCAATGACTGCTTTCCCAGCCCCAGGAGTGTTTGGACTCCAGGAACACTAGGTGGGATCTCCTTCTCTATCAGAGGACCTATCCGCTGACACACCTGAAGCAGATAATCTGCAGGAATGTGCTGGTTCAAAGCCACCTGGATGAGAAACAGGGCAACACCTGTCTCAGCTGCACTCCGTGACAAGTCAAGTAATGCATCAACTTTGTGAATGACTGAGTAAGTGTGCTCTTGTTTTTCTTATTTTCTCAATTTTACACCTACTAGTGCTTGTTTTTATTTCCTTTCTTCTTATTAAACATTTGTAAACATGACCAGAAAACAATAGTTTTACTTGCTAACAGCTAAAACTAGAGGTGACCGGAATTGGGCAGTTGAAAATTAAGAAGCACATTTTTTTTTCCTGATCACTGAATGCACCATATCTAAGCGCTTAGGCACGTGTGAAAATTGTTATTGTGGGAAAAGACGCTGCAATTGCGGTGTCAGCTATGTGTTAAAAATGGAGAGTACATAAAGTGAAAGAAGCTTTTAGAAAGAAAATAATTACTTTTAAACACAACAGAAATCTATAAGAACATACATAAAAACGATTAAAATAAAAACAGAAATCCACCGAAAGGGCAAAAGGGTGGAAATACAGAAGGCGGGGCTTGGGAACTCATAGCAAATCAAATGGTTCGTTTAGACTTTTCCGGATAGGACGCAGACGCAACAGCGATTTGATTGGCTTCTAAGGATGATCGACAAGGCTCTGTATGAAATTAAGCCAATCACAAACTTCTGCTTCGACATTGCCAGCCCACAAGCCAACACAATAGCGAAACCAGCATTTAGTTATTTATCAACAGGCCTATATTAAAATAAATCTTTAATATATTCTCCTCATAATAAACGAATCCCCTTTTCGCATATTCTGAGTTGCGAATTTAATTTAAAGAATTGATACAAGCTACACACAAAACAGCCGACTAAAAAAACCAAAACAATACATTTTTAATTAAAAAATATATATATAATTGCAACTCACCCAGTCTTGGAAGCTCCGTTTGAATATCTTTCCGTCCCAACTCCATCGTTGCGGAACCAACTAAAGTTAAAAACAACCCGTTAAGATATATCACAGAGCTAACAGTTTCTACACGGCAAAAGAACGCGCTCATTTTTTAAACAGCGATCCAAAAATACACGGACTTTCTCACAGACAGGTTTAGATAGGCAACATTAGGGAGACCCACAGGAGAAGGACAGAAAGGTCCAGCTGAACTTACCTCATACTCCTCCAGCTCCTCGATCAGAATCTAACAACAGACACACAGTTAGCCCGACAGGCTAGCGCTGCGGTTCGTTTAAACCAATAATACCACTTTAAAATAAAATTTATGTAACAATTTACCTGTGCTGCCTTTTTACAAGGCCCAGACTGAAGGAATCTGGCAATGAGGTAATACAGTTCTGGAAAAAAAAACAATTTGCTGTTAGCCTCTTGCTAGCCGTGCTAACGCTACCTAGCGTCTGGCTTCGCTTGGTTGCCAAGCTCACCAGCTGATGTACACAATTCCAAACTCTGGGAATTCAAAACTGTTAGTGGTGACTTAACGGGACGTCCAACACTCACCTGCTTCGATTTGTGAACACTTTTCTTTTGCCATCACTATTCAGGACAGGCGTCATTAAGCCACAATTGATATTTTAGCTTGCTCGTTAGCCGCCGGGCTAGCTAACAGTGGCTAAAACAGGCTATTGAATGGCCTCCTCCTTTCCCAAGTTGTTGCCTGTTACCTGCAGCTTTGTGTTAGCGCCCTCCAGTGAGCCAGCTTAACACTGGACGCTTCCTTCGAGGTCTGAGGTGAATGAATATTGGAAATAGATTGCAAAACATAGAATCACATACTGGAAGTTTCAGGATTGAAACGAACATATTTTTTAGAAACATGCTGATTTGAAAGGAATGTATTTGGATTGGAATATGAGTTCAACTGTATCGAAGTGAATTTGACATAAATGAGTCAGGTATAAATGAGCGACTCCATTTATACCTGACCTGTTTCCTAAAATAGAAGTTACGGTGAATTGACAACATATAGATAGATGAATTCAGGCTGAACATTTGAGTGAGTAAAAATTTTAATAATGTGAAAATAATGTTCAAGTTTTGTCACAGATTCTAAATTGCATATCGAACTGGACCCTAATTATCCTATTGTGTAAAAATACTTGGATGTAATCCATTTTATTTTGGCTCTGGTTGTATATTTACATCCTTTCATTCATTTATTTCTTACCATACAGATTGTTTCCAAATTGTCCAAAAGTAGAATTAAAGGCAACCGAAGTACGAGGATAGTGTTACTTCTACTTCAGATCTTTGATCTTAAGAAAATCTCAAGCCAAAATGGCAAAAATAAATTTATTGAGTTAAATAGAAGAATTGTGGAAACGTTTTTGAATATTTGGATCCCACCTAACAAACCAGCAACATCACAGGATGAGAGAAAGAATAACTATCTTTTTTAAGCATTTTTCACATTTAACAATAAAGAAAGTGAATAATGATGAGTCATAGCAGCCACAAAGCAGAATGATTGTTATATGCTCTAGGAGAGTTCATACGCATTCATTCATCCTCTTCAATGGACATAAAAAGGAAATTCTCTTGAATAGCATGGTCTGTGGTCTGGTCATGGATTTTACCCCAAAGAAAAGGTTGCATGAACACCCTGACAGGTAAAAGAGCTTTGTGTGTGTGTGTGTGTGTGTATGTGTGTGTCCTTGTACTCCACAATAAAGCCTGAAATTTCTCAAAGAGACTGGAATAAATATCTATAAAACATTGATAGGTAAATCAGATGCAACAATTACTACTGAGTAATAAATTGCAAAATGAGAGCGCAGTTTTTTATGTTTTGCCCCTTCTGTCTGTCATTATTCACTTACTGCAAGACCTTCTGGTATGACTCCGTTACATTTCTTTATTATGTTGCGAACATTTTTCATGTTTTCATCTTGATTGTACTTTGAGCGCTGATGTGCCCATCTGCTTGTTTTCTGAGGAACATAACATCCCCGCAGTTCCCAGAAGAGTAATCATTTCTATAAATAAACAACTACCTTATATTTTCGAACCATGATGAGTTTTTGCTCATTTTTACTATCCATATTATTTCTCAGCTTTATTGATCTATTGGAGGGGAGGAGGCAATTAAAAAAAAAACCTTCCAGAGGCTGAAGTGACAGTGAAAATGTGCTGCTTCTTTTTAGTAAAATAATTAAAGCTCAGTTGGGTTGGATGATATCCTGGAACACCCATTTTCAAGCTTTGCCACAGATTCCCTCTTGGATTTGGGTGTTTGACTAGGCCATTCTAGAAGATAATTGTGCCATTGTAGCTGTGGCTGTATGTTTAGGATTGTTGTCCTGTTGGAAGAAAAGTGTCCATTCCAGTCTGAAGTCTTTTGCAGTCTGCAGGAGGTTGTTGTTCCACGATTTCCCTGCATTTAGCTCCATCCATCTTCTCTCCAACTGGGAATAGTTTTCTTATCTCTGCTTGAAGAAAAGCATTTCTGCAGCATGAAGATCACTGGAGATTATTGATGCTGTTTGCTTGCTAACGTTTTTTAACAACCTTTCTTTATTCTACCACTTTCTTCTTCTGCTATTCAGTTTGCATCATCTCCTGTTAATGGGACTCATAACTTTATGTTTTCAGATTATGCATTTCTTTTCTTTCCGTAGAAGCTACACCTGGTGTTCTGTTTGGCTGTGAAACCTTGAGATATTGAGATAATATCCACCAATAACTAACTGCTCTCCTTCTCCTGCTATTAACATGTTTTTTTGTGGCGGCGAAGGGGTTAAACCTTGACAATTTTCCAGAAATTGTGCATCTGGTTTGGGATTTTTATATGACCGGGGAAATTTAAAACAGTATTGGCTTTGGTATGTAGTCAATCTCCTTTTTCTTCCATTGCAGACTGAAGTTTTATTAGAACTGCAGGGTTTTTAAAGATCCAGCTCTGTACTGGAATCACGCTGGTTTATTCTAGAACATAACCAGCTTTCTTAGTTTGCACCTGATAGGTCAAAGAGGCCTTGTTCAACATCAAACCCAGATGCTATCACGGTGAACATAGCAGAACACCAGCCTTACGTGATACAGAACGGAATTTGTATAAATATTTCTGATGCTCATGACTATTTTCTTGTGAGGATATTTAAAAACACAGAGTTATGATAAACTCTTGAGGGCTGCATACACAAATTGAGGTTTGCTGGCACACAGAGCTGAGCAGCTGGGGTGAACGCAACATCAGAAAATATTATGTATATTTTACATGATGCACATCAGCAAACAAGAGACGGATGTGTTTTTATGTCAGCCATCTCAATAACATCTGTAGTAACATTGTTCTGTCCAGGCAACAAAACACAACGTCTCGTCCTTCTCCCTTAACAAGACATGCCCCCTTCTGGGGGAAAGTAGATCCTGCCAGTTGAATGAGACTCAGTTCATTGTTATCACAATATTGCAGGTCTCCAATTGTGTCCCTACTGTCCTACTATTTGGTTTTGCCCATGGTGGAAAGGCTGGAGTCTGACTGACTGAGAGTGTGGCAGGTATTCATTTAATAAATGTAATTAGTGGAGGTCTGTGAGAGAGACAGGATTCTTGCTGGTTGGCAGGTCGTCTAATACTTATTTAATGAAATGTAATGCAAATGAACTATTTAAGAAATTAGATTTTTTTTAGATTGTCTCTTACAACTGAAGACTAACCACAAAATAAATTGATCTCTCTTCATTCTTTGTAAGCGGGAAAACTTGAAAAGTAGATGCTGTGTCACATATTTTCCCCATTTTACTAGCAAAGCTTTGCTCCACCTGTCTATTAAACAGTGCAACAGCTGGTTACCATGGCGACTGAAAGTCAGTTGGTGAACAGACAATGCTGTCCACCAACCACTAGCGCTTATTCGTGCACAGTAAAAATGTCGGTGTTGAATTAACACCCAAAAGTGTCATTGGTCTATAATTTTGAAATGGGTTTAAAGAAAAGTTTAACTTTCCATTTCTGTGTATTGTTTTGAATATTTTGATATTGACACCTTGTGGGTCAATTATTTACTTTTTTAACACCACATTATGTTTTGTGATCAACACTACACAGATGTTACTATTAATATATTTTAACACCAGCACCGTTGTAAATGTTAATGTGACACTCTGTATTGTTGAATTTAACACCAGCTGACTTGGACACATATAGACACTTTTGGGTGTTAATTCAATGCTGGCATTTTTACTGTGTATGAATTGACAAATTAATTACCAAAATATTCTTCAAAACATGCAGCACCACGTTTTTTTTTCTTTACTTTTCCACTGCAGCACACATATTATCACAAAGTGACACACTGTACAAACCCTGAACCAAATGAGGAAACAAAAAATGGTTACTTTCTTATTTGGGAAGGCAAACTATCTGCACCATATGGGTCTCCTCGCACAATATGGAGAAAAGTGTTGCTGAACAGTTTAAATTTATGGCTGAGATGAAAGGCTTTTCTCTCAAGAGAAAGGATATTTAGAACCATGCTGGGCCTGAACACCACTGGTTTGAGATTTATGATTTGGGAGAAGAATTTTGATCTTTTACAAACACATTTTTAGTGTGTTCTGTCATAAATTATATCATTGGTTATATTCCCATTTGTTCACTCATAAATTTAATCTTTCCCAAAACAGGGATTTTGTTGGTTTTATTGTCGTAATAGGCACAATAGCTCAGGATAAACATCTGCTTCAAAAAGTCTAGACTCCCCCGAGGTTCATCTAAATCCAAAAGTTGTCAAATTGACTGTTTCAAGATTTAAATGAAAATGCATTAAACTTTATATTTGCTCAGAGACTTTTGAACCTTTTTGTCTTTGCAGCCTAAAAAAAATTAAAAAAACGCTCGTTATAGAACAGCCAGATGTCCAGCGGCTTATTGGCTGCCTTAACCCACATCAAAACATTTCAGAACACATGTGGTTCACCACTAAAATCTCTGTTTGCTAAATTATAGTATATACAAAGTGCTATTTAGTCACTATATTTAACCTTACACGAGTTAGTGTGGCATATCAACAATCATAGCCGTACAATGTTCACCTCCCTGTTCTCCTAAAAGGGACTGGAGAAATATCTATCAAAATAAAATGAGAGACACTTCGCTTTCTCACAGTTTAAGTTCTTAAGGTTTAGCTTTGTTCTAATCCTTCAGTAAAAAATGCTGCAAGAATATAATCTCCCCCTAACACAACAGAATGCATGAAATTATCGTCAGTCTGACAATTTATGAAGTGCTGTTTTTAGCTATTTTTGGAACTATACAAAAAATAAATGAATTACTTGTAATACAAACCTTTACTTTAACTTGTCCACGTGTTGCAAAGGGCTGTTTACCATATGTTTAAATGTCACCTTCAGGCATACTATATAGTGACTGTTGACCAATGAAAATGTACCTTAATTTCCAAGGTTGGCTTAATTGTAAAAATAGAACATTGTGATATATATATATATATATATATATATGCATATATATATATATATATATATATATATATATAGACTTATATATATATATATATATATATGCATATATATATATATATATATATATATATAAGTCTTTTAAACCCCCTCTAACCTATTTTTTGATGCAAAGGGTCTTGAAATTACTTTATATAATAATTAATTCACTAAATATAAAACACAATCTTTAAAAAGCATCGGACAAGAACATTATTTCTAAAATCACTAGATTTTACATAAATAAGTTCTTTACATTAATAGGGCTGCACAGTGGCGAAGTCGGTAGAACTGCAACAAGAAGGTTCTGGGTTCGATTCCCGGTCTCTCTCTGCTGTGCATCCTTGCAGTATAATCTCAGTATTGACCTGAGGGTGGCGCTGCAGCGTCTGTTGTTGCGTTAAACTGTGTAATCACAAAATCTGACCTGCTCAAGTTCAGATCAGCATAATGGACAGCAATGCAACTGACATGTATGGGGGGAAAAAATTATAATTATAGTTAGTAAATGGTTGATTTGCAGTATTGAGAAAGCGACAGTCTGGTTTTTGCTCTGAATCTTGTCCCACCAGGCATGATTTCTTATTTATTTTCTGCTCACCTAAAGGGGCAGTTATCCGTGTTAAATGCTATCCTCACCCCCCTCCACCCTCATTCACTGACTCAGTAACTTTATTTGGCATGTAGTCCAGTGGGCGGGACTGTGAGTGGACGCACACTGGCAGCTGCTCATCCAGCCTCTCTGGTGGTGCCTTTCTGTCAGGCTGGCTGCGGACTGGACCCTGGTCAGCCTCACCAAACTGTTAACATGTCAGGTGTTCGGACTGCGTCTCAGCGGGCTCTGCCTCTGATTTAAGGGGAATATCGCACGTTACGCCGGCGGGCTCTGCTGTTTTATGCGCTTGGATCGTAGGAAGTCGGTTTCTTGTTCTCGTCCGTACAGCCACACTTTTCGCCGTCTTCTGGATTCAGCATTTTGACGGGCAGAAGAAGGTAGGTGGCTGTCTTCCATCTTCAAAATGTCACTTGACCGCGGTACCTGTTGTTACAAGTCTGGCTGGAGTTTAGCTTACGGCTGGGAAAAAGTACAAACTCATTGAAGGAATCTGGAATATTCTTTTCTAGGGGGTGGAAAAAATAACTGGTGTTGTGGATAAATAATTTTCAAACATTTATGAAACGGAGCAGATATGCGCTGCCCCCCCGTCGTAGTCAAGGTGATTAAGTCACAGTTACGGTTGCTAGCTACGTAACATTTTGGTTATTGCTATTTCCCCCCTCTTGCATTTATAAAACACAAACACAGTTATTAGTTAACTCTGACTTATTCCGTTGGTGTTGTTAATTTAATTTATGAAACGGAGTTTTTTTCCTTCACTTATTAGCAGTGATTGAGGCTGATTTGATTTAAAGGCTGACCCGGTTACAGAAGTGTTGTGACTGCTGTATAATGAAGCTTAGTGGCTGTCGGTTGTCTCAGCCACCTGGAAACCTGCTGTTGCTCTTGGCCACACTTAGGCTTATTACTGCCTAAATCTAAATGAATGAATTAATAAATAACATTTACGTTTTGCCGTACTAATAGTAATCATAAAAAAAATAACAGTAATTCATATAATTAATAAATTAGTGGCGTTATTTATGGTCATTTTGTGTTACATACTTATTTTGACTGATTAATTTTAATTTTGATTAAAGTCTCTTTTTATGAGCGACATAGTCCCAAAAAAAGGAGAACATGCAACAAATAACATATAGTATCACCTAAGTCAAATCGAAATAAGTACTGTATATTCAGGATAGGAATGTGAAAAGCAGTATTCAAACCAGAAACAATTAAATTGACTGTATCATCTCTCCTCTTGTTTCGTTAACATATGATAAAAAATTTTCTTTTGTACTTTGAATTAATTCAGGAAATAAGTTTTTTTCATTACTATCTCTAACCTTTTTTGCCTTTTGATTGCAGTGTGAATTTCTTCTATTGTACTTTTTGAGTTTGCATTAAATTTTTTATTGATGATTGCTTTTTGCCTTTTGTTTTGCCTTTTGCGTAAAAACATATTTAGTTATTTATTCCTTTTGACCAACCTTCATTTTGTTAATTACTATTTTATTTTTAGCTACATTTGCATGTGAAAATTTATGCAGCTCTATTTTATTGCTGTATTTTGGTTGTAAAGCAAGTTTAAGAGCATGTCTGTTAGAGTGGAGCAAAAACAAATAAAAAATAAAATTAATTAACTGGTTGATTAATTAACTGGTAAGAGGTAGAAATGCACAATTTTTTTGAAGTCTGATATGTCATTTCTGATTTTAACCATTCAGATTTTATTTTTCTGAAGGACTAAATCAGATAAAGAAGAAACATATTTGCAGCAGGTTGTTTCATAGATACACTAATTTTGAAAATAAAGGAATTACCAGATTACCTGCTTTGAAGGATATATCCAAAACCTTTATTTGATTTATTTTAAATAGAAAATAAATGCATGTCAGAATGCATGCTGCTGCTTGATCTATCAACTGACAGAAAATGCTGGACGTTCGCACTTGATGTATTAAAACAAAAATTACAAAAGCATAATTTTACCCTTCGACTTACTGATCATTAAAAAGAAACGATTTTCAGCTTCTGAGCTCCCTATGACTGATTGATACTTATTTTATAATAACAGGTCATTTTGTTGACCTGATGAAATTAAAAGCTGGTACAATGAATCATTTTTTTTTAGAAACAGTGGTTAAATTCAGTCCAATTTGAATGTTTTGATGGGTCTCTATGTTGAAGCCATCTTCTTTTACTGGTTTTCTACCTTTATATACCCAGATTGCCTCAGCAGACATGAATAGTGATGAGGATGGGTGCTGACAGCTGAGTAGGGCAGGACGCTCTGCTCCATGACTGACTGAACTGGGGTGTTCACGGCACCATATGCTCCTGTTTACATCATGCTGCTTAACATTTGGGCCAGCCTCCTGACTCATACTATCTCTCTCGCTTCTCACCTTTTTTTTTTTGTCTTGTTACTAAATAGGTCGATCTGAATTTACATAGATTAGGTGAAATCGTATTTGGGTGTGTAGAGTTGCTTATAGGGAGACAGATGCAGTGCTGCCTGCATATTAAGTGTGCTCCTTACCTAAGAAAGTACCTGGCATAATAAAAACAGTTTCACCATATTTTACACATAAATATCACCTAATTGCTTTCATTTATCTAAGAAAAGCAACAAAATAGCATAATATACAGATTAGGAAAAAAACATACCTATGTTATCTATAGGATTTATGTGTTGTTATTTTGGCCAGGGTTTCAAGACTTTTAAGAAAACATGCTATTGTGATGTTATTGTTGAGCACCCAGAAAACCTTCTAAGTCCGGTGGTTGGGCATTAGGGCATTCATTCATCCAGCGGCCCGTCGTGTTTTTGAGTTAAAAAATGTTTAAAGTTGACAGTAAATTTTAAAATATCATTTGATAATTATGTGTCATTGACAGATTGGAAGATTAATACCTGAACACCAACTATAAAGCCTTAAAAATTGAAACATTTTAAAAGGACTTAACAAATAAAGCAATGCTTATCCTTCTGGGGGCACAAGTAAAGCCTGGTGGCCCGCCAGGCTTAAAATACACTGGGGCAAACCCTGATTGAATAACATTGATTGGGGTCAAACCAAGATTAATTTTTTCCCTTTTTCCATCATTATGATGCCTCTGCTCTCTATATGCTTTAATATTTTATTCAGAAACGGTGTAGGTGTGTGAATCAAGTGCAGTGAAAGTATCTGAGTTTGACATGAAAAGTGAGAATTAATAGGATTTTAAGAAAATACCACACTAAAAATGACATTTAAATAATTTTTTCTCTATTGCTGTATTGTATACACTGATATTGTACAGATGTTTATGTTTCAGTGTATCATGTAGCTCTGCACTACAGCAAGAATATCGAATAAAGATAAAAACTACTGACTTTAGAAGCAGCTTTTACACAAACTTGCTCATTAGAGTTGAATTATTAGTTAGAATAATACATTTAACATTTTAATTAGTGGTTTGCTTTAGTTTTTACACCATGACTGTTAGTACTTTTTTAATTTAATTTTTTATTTGTTTAAAAAGGTCTTTCTAAACAGTTTGGGAAAAATTCTTCTTTCAGCCAGTTGACTTGTAGTGTGCAGCAGCAGGTATGGGAGAGGCAGCACTCCTCCACTCCATGTAAGCAGAGTACACCTAAAACCCAGTTTAAAGCTGTATGCTTTTAAAGCCTTTGTATGCCGGTAACCAGCCCAAGTGCAGACGTGTGTTAGCTGCAAACATTCAGTATGTTGGCGTCTGTGAGGACTGGACTATTAACACACAAACACAAGGGTTCCTGTGGGGTATATTACCTCATGTACTCAGTGAGACAGGATCCGATTCATACGGATTTGCTCTGTTCTGGTTGTACTAAAAAACTGTCAACATCAAGACAGCCTGTCCATTTTGTCCTCTGTTTTTTTTTTAAACAAATACATAATACTTGACTAGATCAGCTATTTTGCCAAACATCTTGCTTTGAGAAAGTGTAACTCTTTAAACCCCCCTCTTTCCCTATGTTCAGCGTTACTGTGTGGTTGTCTCCGCCGCTAGACTAAACAGTGAAAAAGGTTTATGGAAAATGTCTTTTTCAGATTCATGGAGCTGACAAACGATGCCTTATTTTTGCTTCTGCAGTGCTGACTCTAGATTTTTGCTGATTCCCCCCTAAAACTCAGCAGTGGTGAAGGTTAGTTAACTGATGACACACGGCTTCTTCGTCTCTGATGTTACTGAGCATGTTGTGAGGAAAGTAGGTTACTGGGCCATGTCCTGCAAGCTTAAACTGAATGCTAGTCTGAATATTGCTAGAGCTGCTTAGTGTGACCGGGCATGCACAAATGGTGCAGGCCTACGCAGCAGCAAATGGGATCCTCTCCATGCGCTGTCTCTTTAAGAAAACAGAGCACTGCTCCACATAGAATGAATGTTGAATGTTCAGCCTTCACTGATTGATCTCAAAGCTGCATAAAACCAGTGAAATCTGACAACAGGTTGACAAACGGCACAGGTTGCGAATTATGCAAAACTGCTTTAACATCAGCGCTCTCACATGGACAATATTGTGGACTTCTTTAAATGTTTAGCTCTGCAAATCTGAGCAGAAAGATGTAAAAATGCATTCACATTGAGTACAATCTGTTTTAATAAAGGAAACTTTGCTATAAATCCTTCACGTTTTTTTTCTTCGTATTTTGAAGCTGTCAACAAACCAAATTTATGGTTTTATTAATATAAGGGTTTCCCCAGGAAAACTTGCTAGGGCTGTCATTCATTCAGCAACCTGGCATGTTTTTGAGTTAAAAAATGTTTAAAGTTAACAAGAAATTTGATTAGTGCAAGATTAATGCTTGAATACTGACTATAAAGACTTAAGAAATGCAAACATTAAAATAAATAAATAATTAAATAAGCAATTCTTAGCCTGGTGGGGACCCAAGTGAAGCCTGGTGGCCCACCAGGCTTATATTACATAGGAAACCCTGAAGATTCACAGATTTCCCCTCTAAATGGATACTTTTCCCTTTATCTACCTTACCGTCAACAGCCATATTTTCTAACTTATTGCTTGGTTTCAAATACTTTTTACCTGGTTGGTGAAGATGAGTCTCTTTTAGAACAAACCTTTCTCCAAACAAATAGGTCGGACACAACAAAATTTTAAGTTTGAGAAGAGTTGTATTTGGGTTTTAAAATCTTGATCCAATGACCTCAAAGCATCTTTATTTCAGGGCAGAGATGAATCCCAAAGTACTTGTTTAACTTTGTAGGGTGTTGAATACATTGAGCTACAAAAATACTGTTTTCATTGTATTTCTGGATAATAACGACTTGTTGAGTTTGCTACTTATCTAGTTTGCTCAGTTACATTGAAATAAGTCATTTTTATTCTCAATCCAAACATTTAAAATGTCTACAGACAAATTTGTCTTTCCTAATCTGTATTTAGACTAGTCCGGAATTGCCTGGTTAAACGACTTCCTCTGAAGCTTAATTTTATTGAAGTCAGTCATTGGCTGAATTCCTTCTGCTTTCTTCCTAATCATTTCAGTCTTTACTTTGGCCTTTATATTTTCATTTCTCAGACTAAGGGATCGCAACTGTTGCTTTGATGTAGACGAACATTAAAAACTGATTTTTCTGCAGCGCGCTTGGAAATAACGCTGTGCTTAAAAAATATGCACAAATGTAGGGATAATCACCAATAAAAGTTTTTTTTTACATACTCAAAAACCACGCTAATGTCTGCTTTGAAATGTTGTGATATGCTTTGTTTGGCATCAGTCAACAGACGAAGATCCAATTCTTGACATGTTATTGGCTGGCATTTACAAAGCACTCAATCCAGGAGCACCATTGATTTTTTATGGTACTGATTGGCTGTACCCCAAAGAGCAAACCTAAGGAAGCCTGTAGATGTTAGACTCTGTTGTTGTGCTAAGTTTGTTCACATTAGCACAAACTTAGCACAAGTTTGTGCTAATGTAATACCCACAATGCATTAATACATTGTGGGTATTAATGCATATTGAAGTATATTTGGTATCAAAACTGTTAGGCTGTTGTAAGGGGGTCTAAAATGACGCCTAATCCTCATGAATACCAGCGGTTCACAGTGTTTTGTGATCAGAATTAAAAATAAAAAAACATTTTAATGTTTACTCTGACGTCGACCGATGCATTTCTCGTGGTATTTTAATAGATATTCATTAGCAATAACAACGTAACTTGGAGGATTTCACCTGCTGGGTTTATATTCTTGCTTAAATGTTTACATGTGATTGGTTACTATGCATACTAGCTACTCAGTACATTCTTTTTTTTTTTTACACTTTTTTCACCATATATAGTTAAGTAATTTGGTAGTAATGTGACTCTACCTGCCGTCTGAACTCATAGCTACCTTAGCTGACCTGAAAAAAATTTCCCCTTCTGCCTTACATGATGACACTGGAGTCATGTGTGTGGAAACCTGTTTTTGGTAGATTTGATCTGAAATCAATAGCCATTGACAAGAGAACAGCAAAACGAATACAAAAACTATAACATACGTTATAAATCACGTCAAGTGAACACAGCCTGTTTTGCTGAAAAGTGTTGCTAATAGCTTTAACCACGTTCGCTGCTCTGACTGTGAGAGCCAGGTTCTCCAAAGCGGCGCTACAGCTCTTTGGCTCTTGATGAAAAGGCCCTTAGGTAGGTTTCGTGTCACCGACATGCTGAAAAACAGAAGATGCTACCATAAACCAGATGGCGTAGCATGTTGCCGCTGAGTGCCGCGGCAACCTTGTTCAAGTGTTGTCTCAAATTCTGACATAACGGCTCCTCTTCGGTGCTTCACAGTCGGAACCACACATACAGAGACCATCTGTTCGTCCCTTTTCTTTTTTTTTTCTTTTTTTTTCCACATTTTACATAAACACTCAGACTAGAAGCAGAAAACATGGGATTTGGACCTGTTGACAGGAGCTCCATGAGTTTATCATTATACTTCCAGATGAAACTGGACTGAAGTTGTAATATTCCTCTTCCCAGTTGCTCTTACTTGGGGATTATTTGATGCTACATTTGATCAGAACTTGTAGAAACTTGCAAAGTAAAAAAATACTTTATGCTGACTCTCACATCTTTATTAGATATCATTACTTCCTGCCTAATTAGGAGGGCATAAGTTATTTCTTTTGTTTAGTCTGTATCAACTTAAAACAACAAAAAAGAAAATCCTGTGACTTAGTGAGGTTCAAACCTACTGCTGGTGCTGCAGTAGTGCTCATAAATCAATGGAGAACTTGAATCCTCGAAGACAAAAGATTTGATTATTTTAACTGATAAAATGCTGCGGGTATTCAGGTCTCTTTTGACATTTTAATATTTTTATTGGTAGCATGTCTAGGCGTATATCCCTCCCACCCTCATGTCTCCTATTCGTGGACGAGAACTAAAAAAATCTGGATTTACTTGCTCCAAAACAGACATTCTGTTTGTTTTGCAGCCTGAATCATTTTGATTCTTATACAACAATGTGTAACAGAACAATCTCCCTTTTCTTTGTGTGCTACATTTAGACTAATGCTAAAAGCCTGTGAACGTTTGTTGCTGGAAGGTTTATTTTTTTCTCTGTAGACTTTGCTTGGTTTGGCAAGATCCTTAAAGATACAGCTCTGGTAATCACTTTAAAATGGAAAAAAGGCAAAGAAATCTAGTTCTAAACATTAAAAAGCTCATTGAATTTACTTATACAGTAATAATCCAGGTTTGAGGGTTTTTATGTAGACACTTTTGCAAAAACAGACAAGTACTCTTCTTTTCTAAGACCATTTTCTCTAGTAGAACATAATGAAAGCACTATTGTTTACAACTGCAAATGTTTTTATGTACTGGTGAACTTTTTATTCCATTTTTAAAATTTGCACGTCTGCTTTAGTGTTTCAATCAAAGCCAGCAGTTTAATTTCTCTTTATCTCCCAAAAAATTCAGGATTTTGTTTCTGTTTTTGTACCGTCCAGGTGTGGCCTTTTTGGTTCAAAAGCTTAGCTTTAAACCGTTTTCTGTGCGTGGATTATGGTCACACTGTGAAGTCCTAAAGCCTTAGAAATGATCATTTTCTTTTTCTCTGTGGATTGTTTTAAAATTGGTGCAGGACAGTTTGAATCCCCCTTCTCCCTTCAGTAACTGAAATCACTATTAAACCCAGCAAACTGTATTTACTTAGATCAAAATTGTCTGACTTCCAAAAATATCTTGACTGAAAATCTGAATTCTGCTGAGAAACAATGTGCTTTTCTTGCATCATTAAATTCCACAGAGACGGAGAAGGAGATGGTGATTGTTAGCTTCAAATAAGGACATTTCCTCTCGCTTCACGCCGCGCTGCGCTGCTCCTCCTTTGTGCAACGCTCTGTTTCCTTTGGCCACTGGAACTATGTTGCACATGACTCCTGAGACTATGGCAGGCATTCATATCACTCTCTTTAACCTTGCAGCTATGACAGACAAAATGTTTAGCCCCGGTTATATAACTGCCTCCGCAGACGTCATCATCCTCTGCTGCTGCTGCTGATCTCTTGCGCCAGAGCACACAGTAATTGTCGTCAGCAGCTCCTTGCTCAGACACAGACACTGCAGGGTGATTTGGATAATTATCTTTTTAAATGTAATTGTTTAAAATTCCTGGGGCTTAGAGTAGTCACGTTATATCGGTTTCCTTTATTTTATTTTTTTTGGGAAGTTTGAAGCTTGGCATCAAATGGCATTGAGGTAATAGCCAGCAACCACTGTTTAACAGCTAAGATAATTAGAAGATTACAAAAAGAGAATGCTTTTAATTGCAGGCAGAATTATAGTAAACCTCCCCTATTTGAATGTTTCCTTTGCTCCGATTTGTATTTTTCTTATTGACCGTAGTCTGCTACGACAGGAAGTCACTCATTTGAATCGGGAGTGGCTTCAGTATGCGCTAAAATACCTCAACAATATATGTGGGCCTTGCCCCGTGTGTGTGTGTGTGTGTGTGTGTGTGACCTAGATCTGAATCAGATCTTCGGTTCAGGGTGTTGGCTGCGTGTGTGCATTACAATGCTGTTTGTTTTTGAGGAGTCAAATAGACAAAATGACCATGTCAGACCATATGAAAGGATCACTCCCACACAGTTAAGTCATCTGCAATCTGTCATGTCAACAGACAAAAGCTCAGTGATGGGCAGTAATCCTTCTCATGACTGTGATTCTTTTTACGCTCATTAAACGTCAGAGGAGAGAGTTGTATTACATTTGGCTGTTATACTTAACCTTAGCGACTCAGGTTTCACTTCTGAAGACTGATTTGAGATCCATATATTTCAGTATCAAATGCCAGGACATGGTTTATATAGTTAATAATTCACTTTTAAAATGGTGTACAAGTTGATAATACTATTAAAAAAAGAGCAGCTGAAGTTTTCGACACCTTTCATTTTGCCTCTAATCAAATATGCACATAGATTGGTTTTTTTTTAGAAGCTGCACAACTGCAGTTTTCACAATTGTGTGAAAGCTGCAGCACTCCCTATAGCTACTCGCTATTGTTATTCCTCATAAACATGTGTACAAAACTCTTAAAATATATTGTTGTTATGGAAACATGGGTCCTCGTCGGCTCCTCTGGTGCTGTGGTTTTCAGCCATGAAAAGATGGAGCGATTATTTCTCATGGCTGGAATCCTGAGTGATTCCAGGATCGAACAGGATTGTGGGATTGGGGGCCTTGGACCTGATCCAATCTTATGTGTTGAGGTAAGAGCTGAATCAAAATGATAAACTCTCCATTTACTGGCCCATCCATGTCTTACCTTCGATTATGGTCATGAGTTGTGACCAAAAAGCTGATTAGCTGATGTGTTTATGGTCCAAAAGGCGGCAGTCTGAGTTCCTTGTTTTGATGCATTTATGAATAAGAAGAGAAGATTTTTCAGAGGTTTTCAATGTCAATGCTGTTGAACGATTGAAAATTGGTTGATTCTTATGTTTGGATCATTGGTGCGTCTGTATGGATTATTTCTGCAAAATGTAGGAAGTACATTAATGTGTAGCTGTAAACTTTGCCAGCAAATCCTAAAATTAAATTCTCATTTAATCTTAGGATCTAAAAAAAAAACAACATTATTTCTAGATAACCAAAGAATGAAAAGAATAGCCATATGGCCCAAAAAAATATCCCAAAGTTTCTGATTTTTTTCACTTCTCTAAGACAGAATAATTATTTAATTTTATTTTTCTTTTTAAATGCTGCTTCTCTTTCTGTTCGGAGAAACCTGAATCGTAATGGGAGAGAGAGTTTGTGTGTTTGGTTCGAAAAGCTTTGGAAAAATGGACGGCTGTGTTTCATAACAAGGAAAATGAAACAGCAATAGATAGGAATGGAGACATAAGGTAATTTTTTCCATCGTCTCCTTGCTAGAGGGCTGTTGGGAGTTCACCGGAGAATCTGAGAACAACTGAGTGACTTGCTATGGTTTCACAAACACTCACAGATGATTCCACAACTTTGACGTTATTCTGCCTGTTAGCTCACACTGTTTCCTTTCATTGGAAATAATACCTGGTACTCTTCCACAGGCAGGAATTTAATCAAAGATATAATCTGTGATGTTTTTCTGAAGGGAAAGGGCTGCATTGCCCTTTCCACTCATGCCCTAGAATTGTGACCTACATATCTGCTCAAACAGTGGCTTTTATTTAACAGGGAAAATGAAAACTCCTACGATTTGAAGTGTTTTTTTTTTTTTATGAATGCGTCCTGGTGAGTGACGACACAAACCCACATGTTCAGAGCGACACTAAACACTAAAATCCTCAAAAACCAAACACTTAAATGATCCATAACAACATTTACCGGAATGGTCAATCATAACGATAACAACCAGCGATATCTTGCCTGCAATATAGTCATAAAATTTGCTTTAATCGTCTTAGTGAGTCTGGCCCTTTAAGAATCAGGAGCCAGGTAATTACTTTTTTCCTCCCCACCAAGCAGAAGCGGCAGACAAAAACAGGCTGGAATAATTTAGGTAATTCATTTAGAATTGTTGAAAGAATATAATTTTAAGGAAATTTAAGAGTGCCCTCCACCTGGTGAAAGGATGTTTGTTTTATGGGTCTACTTGAAAGGATGTGGCCACCCACAGTGGCTCTGTGTGCTGTGCGGTAAATGTGTAATTAAACAGCTTTTTTGGGGGGTAGAGCATCACCAGAGAGTAAACATGGAATCTGCCAAAGAGATCTGCACTACCAAAGAGAATAGAGTTATTGGCACAGCTGGTATAAAGCGATATAAAAGAAAACTTAAAGTAAAGCCTTCTCTTATTGCAGTGGCTGGATCAAACGCCAAACAGTCTAGAAGACTCCAACCTTTAATTTGAGTACTTAAAGATGATTGGGTGTAATGCTTTGGATAAATGTCCTGTAGAGACATTAAAGAAATAATCTTCTAAATCACAACGTCATCCATTTGAATTGTAAGAGTAAGTTTTCTTATTCATAGTCTCACATGTTTTTTTGTCATTAGAGCTTTTTGAGTTAGCAGTGGATATTAATGCTTACATGTTCTTATATTGCACCTGGAGTGTTTTCTTTTCTTTTTTTACTAAATGCTCACTTTTAAACTGCTTTCACAAAACTCATCAAGCATCTTTCCTATAAAAGTCCACACTGAGAAAGAATAAATCACTGGATTTTAGGAGAGTATAATCTTTTAAAATAGAAGTTAAAAATTGAAGAAAACTGAAGATATTTCACACAATGTTAATATATTTAACATCTCAGGAGTATTTCATATATTATTTTTCACCCTTGTTGATTTCTGCTGCAACTTCTGACATTATTTTTAAAAGCTCGTGTGGTAAATCACTCCTTTTTGTGAATAATGATGTTGTTACACTCTCAGACTCGCTGGTCTCTAATAATGAACATCCTTGAAGCACTTCTGTTCCAAAAGTTATTTTGATAAACAAGTTATTTTCCTGTAAACTGAATGAATGCGCTGAAAATCAAAAGTTAGACTTCAACATTTTCAGTGTCTAATTTTGCTTCAGCTGTAGAAGGTCAATTTAAATTAAGGCCTTTACATCATTTCCAAGACCGCCAACAAATATTTGCACATTTAAAAGCTTGAATTTGTTGGAGGTGTTTTTACTTGACAGATACCTCTAATAATAAGTTGTTTTTTCACTAAAAGTGTGTAATGGAAATCGGTTTTGTTCTTTTGTTGTTAACAGCAGATTTGTGTTTTGAATGGAGCGCGGACAGTGTGTCAGTCGAGCTGTTATCAGTGGAGGATTACTCTGAAGCTGCTGCTTAGTTAAGACTGACAATACTTGAGGGATGGCACTGCTGCTAATAATAATTAGCTGTGTTACTGATCAGTGCGTCTGTGTTGGAAAGTAATATAGCATACAAAGTCTCAGCTTTTGTTTAACGGTGCTCCATTTATAAAGACAAGAGCAGACTGTTGTTCAATAACGACTAGCTTGAACTCGACTAAAGAATGGTTACATAAAGGCAAAGGTTCCCTTTTGCTGTTTCTAAGTGGATTTCCTATTGGTCGATGCAGGGAGAGAACTGGCTTCTGCTGTGATGTTCTTGTCCTTGTGGGGGAAGATATAGCTCAGTGGTTTGAAGCATGAAGTGTTCCCAGTTTATCCACGGTGACGAAAGTAAAACATCAAGATTGAACTTTACAGACTGTAAAAGAGAGAACATGAAACAGTGAGCCTGTTTATGACCACGGCAGTTTCAGCACAGTGCGCGCCGTTGTTTGTTTCTTCTTAATATTATTTGGGGGTTGAAACCTCATAAGAGCTCGGAGCGTCTCGGTGAGTTGAAAGTGTCAGATCACAGAGGTAGAAACCTTTTTTTTTTTCTTCTTCCTGCCACCTTATTAACATTCGGCAGAGAGGTAAATGGGTTTCTGAGCTATGGATGAAAAATGTCCTCGACCTGAAGAAAATGAAAACCAGCAGCTTGATGGACATGGCTGCTTCGGTTGGGAGAAAGTAGACACAGCGCATTGTTACCATGGGAACACAGAGTGAACAGCCGTGCCAGTCTAATTAATGACAGTCAGTGGTTCAGCTCAGGGGCCGCCGTGACATCATCAATACCAGCGCCGCAGATGTCACTGGAGGCAATATGGCTTAATATCCCAGTAATTAAACAAATAATCCCCCCTTTTCACTGCGGTAAACGCAAACAGTCTGGACGAAGGACTGCAGAACACGCACGCACCAGGCAACAATGAGCATTTACTATTCGGCGAAGCCTACTTATGAGCAGGAAATGTCATCTCATTATCCAATAGCATGACCTACATAAAAGAGCAGAACTAATCTCTATGTAGGCGGACGGTGAATAATGCAGTGAAATGTGGGAGATCTTTATGAATCTTAGATGTCTCACACTTGTTGGTTGCTGGCACAGCAGCCAACCTTAATTAGGAATAAATCTATATCAACGCCCTGGCGCTGTTTACGTCCGTGATGCCGTTGGGTAACGTTTCGCCGCCTGCAGAAAGTCGTTGCTAAGTGTAAAAAGGATTAAGTGATTTTTTTTTTTTTTTTTTTAAACCAGTAACTTTGTCTTTCAGATGGTGACTGCCACTGTAGTTTGTCATATTAGGAGGTATCTAAGCATTTAGCATTGAACACAGATGGTAAAGTTATTCTGATGAACAACTCTTTATAAAATTTTTATATATTTTTAGGTTTGGAAAAGATCAGAGTTATGAAACACATTGTGAAATAGTGTGAAGTGAGTTTCTCTTCAACTTTTGTCTGGTTTTTTAATGTTAATTCCTGCCTTTACTGGATTCAACATACTGATATTGATAACCAAGTAATCGACAAAGTATTTGTCGATACTGTTTCCCAGTCTGATACTATATCAAACATCTCTTTACACTCCAATGAATTAAACCAGTACTGATGATATTTGTTAAATATATTTTAAATATCAAGTTTAAATGTCAAGTTTTTTACATTTCAAATGACTAACTTTAGTTTATAAAGGGCATCTTGGGTTTAATAGTGTGTTTACTTTGTGGCCAGAAAACAGATTTTCAAAGTTATCAATTGTAAAGTAAACAGAAAAACACTGTTTTCTGGCTTGGAAATAGTGTGCTCTCAACTTCTAAGACAAAACTATTTCTGTAAACAAAGTTCCAGCATGAAAACATCCAAAAAGATAAGAATAGTTCAACATAAGATTTCAAAAATACTAGAAATACAGAAGATATGCTTTACAAATGTCAAAGCAGCGACTCAATCGTTATTTGTGATGCAAGGTGGCGTTAATATGAACCAGTGTATCTTGCTCTTTCCTCTGGGTAAATATTTTTGCTATTTTAGGGCATCAAATTCTACGTACAGATCACCAAATAATCAGACAATTATATAAAGATGAATCAGAAATAATACACATTGGCAGCGGAGTCGCCAATGTGTATTTATCTTTTGTTTTTATCTTTTTTAATCTCTTTTTTTTCAAAATCTTTCTCTTTCTTACTGTTTATTCTATGTTACATGCTGTTTTTATTTCTTTTTTATTATGTAAAGCACCATGAAATGCCTTGCTGCTGAAATGTGCTATATAAATAAAATTTTATTGATTGATTGATTTATGTAGACTACGTTTCACAGAAAATGTTACTGTTTATCTTGTTTGAACCTAAGTAAATTCCATTTTGAAATATTCCAAAATATGTGTTAAATTACACTATTAAAATCATTGAAAAAGTAAATTAACATTTCAGATTTGTTTTTTTTTAAGGAATTAGAAATAACATTTTGAGAAGTTGTACATGATCTCTAGAGATCTACTTACACAGAGCAAAATTCAACATGGATGTGGGGAAAATGCTTGTTACAGTATGAAACCAAAAGGGAAAAAAATCCACAGTGGTCATCACTTCAGGACCTTTTTTTAGAAGGTTGATAGTGGTGGATAAGGCTCCTCGATGACTGACTTTGTGCTGATATGAAAACCATCTTGATTTAAATGTATGTAAACACGTTACTCAGTAGCTCCAAAGCTCCTGCGGCCACTCCTTTCTTTTCAGTAAATACGTGAAAAGACCTATCCACACTTTAAACTAAAAGGTTTGGTGGCAAAGTCTGGAATATTTCTGCGCTCACTTAGTCTTCTTCTTTTGAACAGAACATCTGACGACTGTGGTGCATTTATAAAACCATTTAAATTTATCTTTTACTCTGGTAGGAATAGATTTTTTTCATGTCTAAGCTGAGTCATCGCAGTCTTTCACAGATGCTTTTTGATTCTCTCCTTTTCTTTGTGCCACAAACACCGTCTTCTTTTGGGAGGGTACAATGTAGAATTAGATATCTTACAATTATGTTTTATGGTGAAATCTACTGTTTACCTACAAACAAAATATACGAGTTTGATTTGGCGTTTCCCATGGTCTGAGTGTCCTCGTTGTTTATCGTGCCAGACTTTCAGGTCTCTCATATGTATGAGAAACTAGAACAACTGGTTTCATTACACCTCTGTTTGTTTACATTTTATTGAGACCGATGGTCAAACCATGTGGATCTTTTCTTTATGTGTTTATCATTTAGCAAGAATAAAGTTTGTTCCAGAACAATAAAGCAATAAATAGATTTGAGAAAATTTGACTGAAAAAAATAAAGAAATAAATCAGGAATGATGTACTTCCAGTGAATTATTTTAAACACAATCAGCACTGGCAATAATTCAAGAGGCAATAGACCACAAAAGATAGAATCATTTGTCAGATGGAGGTGGTATAATTAGAAAAAAAAAGCAACAAACCAACCCGACATCAGACTAATAAGACATCTGCAGTCTGAATCGGCTGAAAGGAAAATGTGACTTATTACATTAAGACAGCTATTGAAAGTGAAGGCATGCATATTTAGCGAAGCCTCAGCTGTGCGTGATGAAATCCTCCAACATCTGGAGAGAGACTTTAATCATGAAACATTAAATAATGAGGCCTGGCAGAGCCCGAAGCAGCCACTACATTTGCATGGCTGCTATTGTCCATTTCTATGAAGGAAAAAAAAGAAACATTTTCTGTGTAGTTAAGCAATAGTTGCAGTAAAGCCAGACCATTAATGCTGGGAGCAGCTTTTGAACCAAACCAAGAGCTGCTGGGCTTTATGTCCTGTTCTTCTTATTGATTGCACTGGGAAACATTTGATTCTTTGTTGTGTTTTACCAAAATGTTCCACTTTACTGAACAATTTAATGGTCAAACTAATACAAATAACAAATATTGACCTACGGCTTCAAATTATACTATTTTACAGCTTCAGTTGTCCTTGTATGCTTCTGTGCTTTAATCTTCTTTGCACTAAAGCATGTTGCTATAAAATGTTGCTATTTTCTTCATTGCAAAACAGTATTTTGAGTAGGATAAAATATTGTTTGATGGCATTCCCATTCAGTACAAATGTTATTTCTTCTCTGATTACATAAAGAAAATGGATTATTAGAAGTAATTTATTTATATCATGCAAACTTTACAGATGGGGAATATTAAGAACATCTGAAGCATTATAAACTACACCACTAGGGCTGGTTAGTGCAGTTATGGCTACAGAGTGCCTTGATAAAGTATCAATACCCCTCTGAACTTTTGTGATGATACAACCGCAAACTACACTTCAGTTTATCTGGAGTTTAGACAAAAGTAGCAAAAATATAACTCTAGTGCAAACAACATCCATCACAATTAATTTTACTGGTAAATACAGTTTATGTGACGTTTAATTTCTAATTAAATGTAGATGTTTTATGGGGTTTCACCAAGCTGTATTAGATTATTAATGAACAAGCATAACTAACTACTAGTTTTAAGACAATATCCTAAAGGTCTGAAGATAAATACAAGCCACACTTTTCAGACATTGATATTAAGGAGTTTGGATACTTTTTTAAGGAGGCCCAACAATGCAATTCTACAGATGTTTTCTCTTAAATACTATTTTCAGCAATACTTTGGCCAAAAAGACTCATTTACCTTATATTAACGAGAATATTCTCCCACTGTTGGAACGACTGTAACAATCACAGACATGAGAGTCAGTCTACCTAAGTTTTTATCTCCTTCTCAAAGTAAACAGATTCTCTGTAAGGTGAGCCTTTTTAGTCTTTCTGAAAGGCTCTGGACCTTTGACTGCTCACTTGTGTAATCATTTCACAGAGGCAAAATATTTGAATCCAATAAGTCATGCAGGCTGCTGACCCACATTTGGGACTTCATCAGAGGGAAAAGGCAACCAGGAAGTTGTTAAAGCAGACGCACACAGACACACAGAGGAAGTGCACATGTAAAACGATAAAAATGTTTAGCTTCTTGTTTTACTTTCTTTCTCAGGTTTTGATTTAGTCTGCCCTCACCCAAACACACACACACACACACACAGATCGCCTCATAAAAAAAACAGCCAAAAAACAGGGAATAACGTCTTGAAAGAAGGAGGCAACATTTAGCCTCCAGATTGTTTTCCTACTTCAAAAGTCTATTTAAGGAGTCGCTTTGGTTATTGTATTTTTCTTAACACATAAAGTAAAATTTTAATTGAAGCAGGTTTCTCCCTCTAAATGAAACCCATGGCTCCCCTTAAGACTATACCATTCAGGCTACACACACACACACACACACACACACCCGGAGCATCGTACAGTCGCTTTAATGACATTAAGATTGGTGTTACTTATGCATTAAGCACGTGTTGAAGATTACAATCTGCCCTGCTGATGCCTGTCACCGCAGGTTTCTTTCTTTCTTCCTTTCCTTCTTTCTTCCCTCCTTCCAGTCGCGCTGCACAGCCTCTGCTTATGCACGGCTGTCGTCGTTAGCCGAGTATTGAGCTACCAGCTGACCTACTTTCTGCGCTCTCTCTCAGCCGCCCGGTCCTGTTTACAAGCCGCAGCCAAGCCGAGGATGAGGAGCAGGAGGAGTACCGTACCTGGTTAAATCCCGGAGAACACTAAAAAGAGGGGTAACATTAAAATAAGCCGAGAGTTTTGTTCTTTTTTCTTTCTTTTTTGGATAAGTGTGACAGCGACGCAGGAAGGGACGCCGGTGCTTAATACAGACGCGTTAATAACTTGTTATGCAATTGAAGGCTTTCGGTGAATGAGCCGCTGCTAGTTGAGCTCGGCTGCTATGTTGTAGTTTAAAGAACAAAAATGACGCCGGTTGAAGTGAAGAGAGGCTCTTTATTTCTGCCGGAGACTCTTTCTTCAGGTATGTACGCTTTAAACCTTCAGTTTCACCCAACTCTGTCATACTTGCGCCGCTCCTTTACTCTGTTTACATTATCACGAGTGGCCTCTTCCCAGATTAGAGGTGGGCGACCGCATGATTAGTCCTTGTTAATCATTTCCCGGGAAGCTAAATTCGTTGAGGTTTTTTTTTAAAGTGTGTTAAGGAGGTTCGTTTTTTCCCGACATTTTCAGGGGCTCCTGAACGCTCCTTACGTGTTGTGAGCTCTCAAAGTGCCCTGGTTTCAAGGTTGATATAACCTTTTTTTTCCACGTTGTAGCCCGCTTGACATCCATAGCAGACACTAATGGAGCTCAAGAAATTGCGAGAAAACTAATGCGTTTATTAATAATTTCTCAAGAGGCTTTGGTGCGATGGATTTGCAGGATTTCGCAGTTTACTTATGTGTTAGTTCACAGTGAGATGTTTTTTCCACTGTTTGATGAATCAGTAAGAGATTTTGCAATATGTTTTTTTAAATCATTTATTGTTTTTTTTATGTTTGTGTTTTTAGTGTTGATCAGCTCAAACCGATTTCAGTCGCCACAGTTACACTCCTCCACTATTTACTCCTGGGACTTTTACACATTTTGTCTCCTTACAAACACAAAGTAACACATAGTTGTGGGATGGAAGAAAAGGAATACATCATTTTCAAAATTAGAAACTGAAATTTTATGCCCATTCATCAAAAAATATATTTAGATTTGTTGAAAACCGTCTGTTCTTAACAGCAGTTTGAAAGTCTTGTCGCAGATTATCATCTGGATTTAGAGCTGGACTTTGACTGGGTCGTTCTAACATACGAATACACTTTGATCTAGCCAATCCATTGTAGCTCTAACTGTATTTTTAGGGTCATTATCCTGCTTGAAGGCGAACCTCTGCCCTACTTTTATGTCTTTCGCAACGTCTAACAGGTTTTCTTTCGGGATTGCCCAGCATCTTACTTAATCCATCTCCTCATCAACTCTGACCAGCTTCTCTTTTTGATGGAAAGAGAAGCATCATTCAGTTCCACAGAATGATGCTGTCACCATCATGTTGTGAATGATTCACTGTGTTATTGTCCCACAACAAAGAAAGCATAATTTTCTGTCCCATGGAACATTTTTTCCCTGTGTCTCAGGTTTAGTTTGACATAGTTGTGGAAAACCATAAATTGGATTTTTATAGTTTTCTTCCAGTTATTGGGAGTTTTCCTTAAAGGCTAAATTCATGGAGTGCATGACTAAAAATTGTCCTGTGGAAAGATGCTTCCAGTTGAGCTGTGGATTTCTGCAGCTCCTCCAGAGTTGCTACAAACGTTGGTTAGAAATACTCTTCTTTCCCTGCTAATCAGACGGTGAACCTCTGAGATTTTAAGAGAACATACCGAGATTAAATTGATGGTAACTTCTGAAAACAACCGATTGCATTGGATTTTAATTGATGGCATCAGAGTAAAGGGGGTTGAAATCAAATTCACTCAGTCTGTTACATTTTTATTTATAACAGTTTTTGAAAACAACTTGTAATCTTCCTTCTATTTCATAGATACACCTTCTCTGGGTTGATTATCACATAAAAATCCAATAAATTACATTAATGTTTGTGGTTGTAACATGGTAAAATATATATATATAATACATGATAAGATTTTATAACAATTTCTACTCATCAAATATTTTTAACACAGCCTGTCCTGGCCTACTTAGTGTTTGTTGAGACACTTGATATTTCATTTTCATATTGGTTTAGTTTTATCATCTGGACTAGTTTTTATTTTTCCTTTTTCTTTAACTGCATGTTGTTGGCATCACTATGATAGTTTTAGATATTTATCGAATTTCCATACTGTATAACGTTCTTGGAATATGCTTTAAATTATGTGACACCAGTGCCTTGCATGTCTTTGTTACTGATTAACTTATTAGCTCTTGATTAGGCCACCATTTACAATCTGCCACACTGCTGCTGGATTATTTTAAGGGAAGTATGTATCGTTTATTGCCATTCTAGCTAGGTCATCTGGCTCGTGCAACCTAAAAACAATCGCGACCACCAAACATTAACAACAAATGTACTTATTTTCACTACCATGAATGTTAACTCACCATAGATTACATTTTAGAATGTACAAACAGCAGAATTGGTGAATTATGGTTCTTATTGCTATTCTGTGATGATGAATAGGAAACAGTGACTTGACGGTGATAAATTTGTTGCCACTAAATTAAACGCACTCTGTAAGTTGCACTCTGCTGATAAATATTGAATTACTCCCATCTATTAATATAAAATAATAAACAGCATGTATTTTCTAATACTAATAAAACACAAACAAATGGCTTCATTTATAGGCAAATCTTCAGCTAGCACTAAAATATGTTCTCTAATGTTTATAAATGGGCGTTCTTGAGAGATGTAGCAAAGTATTTATTTTAATTTGTTAGTTGTGGGATAAATTATAAGAATAAAAGCCTCCCTTGTTCTCATCTAATCTGATACAAAAGAACAAAGTCGTTTTTTCCCCTGTCTTTACAGACTAAAGATAAACTGCACAGAGCTGAATTACAGTGTAAACACCATCTGCGCTGAAGCTTTTCCAGCCACTGTGAGGTTAAAAAACTTGACATTTCTTCCCCCACACTGTCATATATTCAAACCTTGTTACTTGTGACATTGAGCTTAGTGTGAAGTTGTTGTAGAACAGCTGAAATGTATTGGTTTTCAGTATGCAAATGTAAGAGAAGTGTTGATCAAATCTCTATTTAATTACCTGGGGGCAGAAAAATCCTTGAACCTGCGATTCTGATTGGCTGGCGGAGACTTGACTTGCTGGATTCAGCCCAAACTTTGACGTTAGACAGTTGTTTTGACTTTGGCAGCTACAGGAAATATCTTCTCTCAACATCTCTCATCTGTGGCTTAATTATGCCTACTACAGAGTATTGTTAGGTTTACAAATGGTTTCCATTACTGCCTGTTAGTATTACAGCTATGATCTATAATGTCATAACGTGAAACACTGCAGTAGTTAAGCAGCTTGCTTTAAAAAGATGTTGGATGACAAACTGATGCTGTTTTGCTTATTTATTCCTCTATTTTATAACCACGTATCTCTTCCTCCTTCTGTTTCATTCTCATAAACTACTGCATATCAGTTTATTTCTTTCAGTACTTAAGTGTCTCTGCTTTAATGTGCTAAAACTACTTAAATCTGGCATAACTTAATTGTATAATAGTTCTCAAAAAAATTTTCAGTTCTGATTCCAGTGTGGGTCAGTTGACTGTTTTAAAATAGGACATACCTCTGAACAAGCTAAAAGATTTTTTGGAGTCATATAGCCACATTTCTTTACATAAAACTATTATATTATCAAACATTATTGAAAATTACTTGAGATCTAGTTGACAGTGCTGGTATAAAAAAATTACTTCTTGGGATTTACGGATTGTCACTTGGATGGTACAAAATGTCCTAAGTGATATGGCTTTATTTATATGGTGACAAAGAAGAAATGAGCAAGAAGTGACTAAATGACCAGCACATGCAGGGAAATACTCTTACATCTGTTTACCATATTTTATACAGAGCTGCACATTAGAATTTTTAGGAAATTATGTGAGACCTTTTAATTTTTTGTGGGAAAATTAAAACTCAAAACAACGTATTATAGAATCAATGCAACAATATTTGAATCCAGGTTTGAATAGTGATTGGCTGATTGGCTGGCGGAGACTTGACTTGCTGGATTCAGCCCAAACTTTGACGTTAGACAGTTGTTTTGACTTTGGCAGCTACAGGAAATATCTTCTCTCAACATCTCTCATCTGTGGCTTAATTATGCCTACTACAGAGTATTGTTAGGTTTACAAATGGTTTCCATTACTGCCTGTTAGTATTACAGCTATGATCTATAATGTCATAACGTGAAACACTGCAGTAGTTAAGCAGCTTGCTTTAAAAAGATGTTGGATGACAAACTGATGCTGTTTTGCTTATTTATTCCTCTATTTTATAACCACGTATCTCTTCCTCCTTCTGTTTCATTCTCATAAACTACTGCATATCAGTTTATTTCTTTCAGTACTTAAGTGTCTCTGCTTTAATGTGCTAAAACTACTTAAATCTGGCATAACTTAATTGTATAATAGTTCTCAAAAAAATTTTCAGTTCTGATTCCAGTGTGGGTCAGTTGACTGTTTTAAAATAGGACATACCTCTGAACAAGCTAAAAGATTTTTTGGAGTCATATAGCCACATTTCTTTACATAAAACTATTATATTATCAAACATTATTGAAAATTACTTGAGATCTAGTTGACAGTGCTGGTATAAAAAAATTACTTCTTGGGATTTACGGATTGTCACTTGGATGGTACAAAATGTCCTAAGTGATATGGCTTTATTTATATGGTGACAAAGAAGAAATGAGCAAGAAGTGACTAAATGACCAGCACATGCAGGGAAATACTCTTACATCTGTTTACCATATTTTATACAGAGCTGCACATTAGAATTTTTAGGAAATTATGTGAGACCTTTTAATTTTTTGTGGGAAAATTAAAACTCAAA
>CAEGAF010134860.1:0-12339 GCA_903067075.1 Micropoecilia bifurca | reverse complement strand
TGCTATGATCCACAGCAAAGTGATCTGTATTCGCCAAGCTACGCAGACTCGTTGCCATAGCAACTGACAACAATGCCCCTTCATGTTTTAGGATTTAACACCAAAAAACATTCAAGAATTGTGCACACAGAACAGAACATTTAGTTTGTTGCCGTAGTACGTTTTAGGTTTCATATTTTATTAATAAATAATTGCTGTGGTAGATTAGCTACCGCTTGTACTTTACTGAATTATTTAAACATTAACTGTAGCCCACAAAACACACATTTAATTAAAAAAATAAACAAAAACATCTTATTGCCGTCTTACCTTTATGTATAAATGAAATCCATGCACCACCAATTCTGCACAAAAATATCCGTTCATCCAAAGTCAAGTTTATCCTCAGCATGTCTTTTCTACTCCGCTTGAGAATCATCATGTCTTGAAGTAAAACTTTCAGCTCAGTGTTGGTTTTCCTTTAGTTATCATCTCCTGCTTCAATTGAAAATCTACTTTAGAAAACTGTTAAAGTGTAGAAATGTAGTCTTTCATGTTAACGTCGGAAGAGAGAAGAAAACAAATATATCGCTGTACTTTACTTATTTACTGTGTGGCTAGCTCACTGTGTCTTACTCTGCGGTTATGCAGTCACAATATCTGAGAACATCAGTGCCCCCTGCCATCAGGCAAGAGAACTGCCTGCCTCCCCTCGAGTCTCTTCTCTGCGGTTTCTGATCGCTCCTCCGCACACAAAACACGACACACACACAGTTAGTGACAAAAAACACTGTTCATTATATACATAAGCAAAATTATGGAAAATCAGTCCATATATTAAATGTTTCTTAGCCATTTTATTGCCGGCGTATAGACAGAACAAACATGCTGTCATATAATGGCAGCCAGTGCAGTTAGCGAGAGGTTGCGTAATCGGTGAGGCTGAGCTCGTTGCTGCCTTACCAGCTTCGCTTCTGAGCATTTGAATGAGAAAATGCGAAAATCCAGCGATTTTGAAGAAAAACTCATCAGAATTGGTTCAGCTAAGTAAAAAATAGATACTTTATAGTACAAAACCACAGGATGAAAATAGCAATATAAATGATTTTATATTATATTTTATGGCTCTGCCTCACCTGCCACCCCTGACCGCACGTCACTGATATATATATATATATATATATATCTACCAGTAACCTATATGTCAATTCAATGTTGGCGATCTATTCATGAAATACTGTACAAGATGGATATTTTAATTGTAGTTTTATTTTTAATGCTGATGAACAAGCTGATTACCAGTTATGCTAATAACAAATTTTTCTCACTTTATACTCGGCCTCCAATGTGTTTTACTGGGACTTTATGTAATACATCAATATGTTTTCCATCCACACAATCAAGCACAATCAAGGGACTATGTTACCTAAAGTATGAAATTGGGCTTCTGTCTCTTTAAGAAACTCCTGCTCTTTCTGAAACACTGCCTTCAGGAAGTCATCCCTACATGTCTCCTCTATTAGCCCTTTAACAACGTTTTACCAGCACTGCGATAAAAAACAGCTCCTATAATGAGCTCAGCTGATGCTCAGCTCCACCAGGTGTTTGCTAATTGCTGCTGGCTAGTGTGAAGGAGCTAATGGGGGAGTCACATGTGACAGCTCCTCTGTGAGGCAGAAGCTCTGAGGAGGAGCTGCGTCTCGAAGGCGGGGCTAGGTCCAACCAGGCATTTTGCACAGTTGAATGGATACCATGGAGATTCCAGGATTTCGCCAGCATGCACTGAAGAATCACACGTAAAAACTACCGGTATGTTTTTGACAAAGAAATAGCATTATAACATGATGTAAAGCTCAAAAAAGTCAATTTTACATAACCCTTCCGCTTTAAAGTATAGTGGAAGGAAAAACACACATGGTTTCTATATTTCTTTAGCAAATAAAAACCAGACAAATGAGCTGCACTTTGAACTCAACCCCCTGAGTCAGCACTTTGTAGTTACAGCTTCATCATACCACAGCATGATTCTGCCACCTCCGTATTTCACAGTGGGTTTGGTGTCTAACGCAGTGTTAGGTAGATCAAAAAGCTCTATTTTGGTCTTATACATGCTGGTTGTGTCCCCTATGCAGTTGGAGCTGCTAATAACTTCTTTTAAGCTTTGACTTTCTATGTAATTATTTCTATCTATATTACCTTGAAGTTTAACAAGCTAAACTTCTGCTCTAAACATCCAATTAGAATGGAGAGAGACTCAAAGACGGGTTAAGGACAGAAAGGCTGGGCTAAACCCCTGCAGTGGGAATTATATATATAGATTCCTCTGACTGAGCAAAATTAAAGAGAAAAAAAAAAAAGAGTCCCGTCCCAGTTTCCAGCCAAACCCAGAGCTCTCTTAACGACTCGGTCCTTTGATAGATGGTGCATTGAGCACTGCAGCGAGCAGGAAACCTGGCAGACAAACAAAATCCTCCTAACGTACAAGCGGAAGGAAGGAAGAAAAAGAAAGGAGGCAGCGCGTCTTCAAAGGGCCGGACTCTAAGCCAAGAGTTTCAGAGAAGGGCCGAGGAAACTGATCGCTTTTCTTTCTGAAGTCTCCTACTTCTCCTCCATCATTAAAAGTCAGGATCTGGACCGTGGTTCCCCATACCCCAACCCCCCCTTATGCAGCTTTCCAGCAGTGACATGTTTGGCTTAGACAGGAAGCTGCTGCCAGATGAAGAGACGCAAAAAAACAAGAAAGAAAAAGAAATCACAGGAAGGCAGCGGTTTGGTGTCTGATGCCGGCATGACAGGAATTTTCTTGCCCACAGAGTAGAGATGTAGCGGGTCTTGAGATTATTTCGCTGAGATCACAGCCAATGATGTCTCAGGCACAGGGGCAGGGTGATCTCCAAACCACTGGAACTATTTAAACTGGCATTTTTATCACCCCTTCAAAGCCCTGGGAGGGAAATGAAGGGGTTTCAATTGGGGGGTTTGGTGGAGGGTGGGTTCTTGCTCTGGTTCGGGTAAATATAGAAAGCTGCAACGAAAAGAAGAAGGTTTCACATTCACAGAAGGCCACGATAAAAGATGGTGACTCCTTTTTTTTCTAGCACGGCGAAGGGTGAGGTGCATTTAATTAAGACAGAGATAGATGTTTTAAAGCGCCATCGAAAACATGCAGCGTTGGGGGGAGAAAAGAAAGACTGGGTGTCGGGCGGCGTGACTTGGAGAGGAAACTTTATACCCAGAGTTAGCCAACACTGGCTCTCTGTTACAGGATGGAGATGTTAGCTCTCTGATCGACGGCTATTGATAATTAGACAAAACGCACAAAAAATGAAACAGTGAAAAGGTTCGAAAAAGCAGCTCATTTTCCTCCTCCGACAGAAAAGGAGAAATTCATCTGAAGATAGATAACAGCTATACATTATTAAAAACAATATTGTAGCAATTGTCAAGCAATATTTTTGTAGTGATAATTACAACAGTTGGCTGGATAGATTTTATGACATTTATGAAAACAGAAAACACTCGCCAGTTTAATAGCATCTAGTCAGAGATAGACGCTGAAACTTTTTGGATTTTTTTGGAATCCTGCTTCGTTCAAAAGAGTCGATGCTTAAAACAAAGACCGTACAGTGGATCCCGGTTCACTGTTTCCAGATTCGCCAGATTTTCTGTGGAACCTAACTAAATTATTCAAATAAAACCTGCCTGTTTTAATGTGAGACAAATGTTGATTAAAGTTGCTAAAAGAAAACAGAACTGGCGAAAACCAGCTCTATTTTGGTTAGGGATCAGAATCTCAACATCATTTCAAACTGATTTAAAACATTACTTTTCATCATCTGACTATGGCAACTTGCTTGAATTAAAAACAAATCAAAATTCAAAACTGTGCAAAGCAAGCTGCTCGGGTCTACAATAAAAGTTAAGTACTCAGATTTCTGGGTAAAAAACCCCAAAAAACGGCTTTCCTTTATATCACTATAGATGTGCGGAGAGAAGAGGGATAAAGAGCAATTCAGCCAAAGTCTAAAGTCAACAGTAAGTTTCCAAGCGCTGCCTGGCTCCTGGGTGATTTGTGAAGCTGACAGAGGGAAGTGGATTTGGCTCAGACGAGTTGCTGGCATCGGACTCACGTAGGACCCAACATGTCAAAAACAACTGCAAGACTTGGAGAGCGGCGGAACGTGCTTAAGACGACACGCAATCAGAAAACAGCCTCAGGCTACGTGAAATCAAAGTGGACGACCCTGGAGGAGTCAATATAGAAACACATAGTCTGGACGCTGCAAAATGTACAGGACAGCCCATGTTTTCATGACTAAAACGTACCGGTTTGCTCTGCTAATATTAGCACGTAGCCCTGCTGATCTCCACCCAACAATTTCCTTCTGACAGAACAAAACAGGCCAATGTTGATGGGGGGAAGTGAGTTACTGTTTAAATAGATTACAAAGCAAAAATGTTGAGACGCAAAGTCATGAGAAACACTTCAGGGTTGATTTTATTTCGTCTTTGAAGACGTGAAGAAGAAAGAAGACATTATGTTGATTCTCGGTCATCTGAACTGTTTAAACACCAGTATATATAATTTGGGTTTTTCAAAAACACTGATAAAAATCTGAATGCATTTTCATTCAACCCCTTTTATTCCAGTAAAACAAAATAAAACACAGTGTGACCAATTTCCTTGGGATGTGACCTAATTAACAACCTAAACAGTAAAGGTCTAGCAAATAATGTTGGTTTAATAAAAGCATCAGTAAATTAGAAAATCAGATTAAGGCAGTTACTTTGTGCATTATGATGATAAAAACCCCTTTCCTTGATGTAACTAGTGTTTGGAAGTAGCACATTTCAAACACTTATGTTTTCTAAGAGCAGTGGTGCAGTCAGTTAAACTAATTTTAATACATAAAACATAATTTTATGTTTGTCGCAATAAACATCTCAACATTTTGTGATATAATTTTAAGTGAAAATGTCAAAATGGTGTCAAAATGCTTTACATACCTCAATTAAATTCAGACTTTCTAGACTTAAATAGATTTTATAGCTTATTTATTTTATTGTTTATTTGATAAAGAATTAAAACCAAAACATAGATCTAACATCTGCATCCCAGTGATTTAGTCGCAGCTAAAATTCATCACACCCGTCTCTACGACAACCTTCATCAGTTGAATGAAGTGAAAAAATCAACAAATTATGAAAAGGACATATGAATCTATATCAAACTACTGAATCAAAACAATTACAATATTTAAAAGTACAATGCTTTTTAATCAATCTTATAGATTGAGATGTTTAGCAAACAATGGGCAAAATGTCAAGAGTTTCTAGAGGCATAACGTTGTAATTACAGCTTTCAAATAATTACTTGCAGAGAAGGGTCGAATACAAATGCATTTCAGATTTTGTCAGCATCCTCTTCCTGCCACTTTCTGCATTTTGAGTTGGCCGTCCCCTACAATTCCAATTAAAAAACATTGAAGTTTATAGCTGTAACATGAAAAGGCGTGAAAAAGTTCAAGAGGTGTGAAAAGTTTTGAAAAAGCACTGTATGTTTTTTGTTTTGTTTTTTTCCTTTGGCATGTTTTTGAGTGTGATTTGATGTTTTTGCACGGCAGGGAAACGGGGCCCCTCCTCCCTCTCAACACACTGACCTACAATCCAGCTCCGCCGCCTCTCTCTAAAAATAGAGCGGGATTTAACCTACAGCGAGCCGAGGAGGGAGGGAGGGAATAAAGAGGTGCGATGGCAGACGAACTCGGGCAGGGATATTGTTCCTGTTGCTGATGTAACTCACTGCTGACAATTATATGAGGTGTAATGTTATTTTTAATTTTTAGCTTCTAAAATGTAGAGAAGTGTTGAAAAAATAAAGTGATTTATAGACTAAATATTACCATGAACTGAGGAGCAGCTTGCAGTCTAGATGGTGTCCATGAGCATTCAAGGACGGTTGTGGGAAGAGCAGCCAGGTTTAGGGGTTACAGCGCATCCAGCCAGTGATGATCAGAACCCGTCCTTGGTTCTGCTCCGACAGATAATCCCCCCCCTCAGCCTCGCTCCTCTTCTCTCCCAAGGCAAACCCGGCGCCACTCTGAAACTTCAAATGATTTGCACAAAAAGGCGAGAGTGGAGTTTGGGATTACGGCAAAAAGCGCCTGAATCCTCTGCTGAACAAGAAAAAAAATTTGATAATAATAATAATTTTCCTTCAGGTGTTTTCCTAGGAAGAGCTTGCTGCAGGGTTGCATCATCTTTTTTGTTTCTGCCTCTGGTTTATTTTTAAATCTGAAAGTGTAAAGTCACAGGATTCAAACACGCTGCTGCTGCCATGGCATCCGAGATGTTCGGCAAACGTGGTGAGTGTAGGAGCGCGTTCACATCAGCCCTGCTTAGTCCCGCTTTAACCGAACTCCAGTACCTTTGTATAGAAAGTATGGTTAGTCTAGGGAGGTGAACTCTGGTCCAAATGCATATGTGAATGCGAAGCAGACTGGAGTCCGCTCCAGGAAGTGGACAAGAGCGATGGGCATTGTGGGTAAAGGCAACCAAAACAAGCACGTGAGTCTGGTGCTAGCGGGAGAAATGACTCTCTGTCAAAAGAGGAGTCCTACAACCAATCTGATGCCGCTCCATCTTTTGTTTACGTTTTGTGAAGAAGGAAGATGAGCTCATGTCTTCTTCTGAGGTTTTTGTGTCGGTGCTTTTTGGTGCAGCGCCACAGACGAGGAGGGCAACAAGTTTTTCAAAGAGTTTGTTTTGTTTGACAAACCGCAGAAGAAGAAATGTAGCAAATGTGGAAATTTTGAGCCGCAATCTAGCCGAGTCTACCGGCCTGTTATGTCAGAAAAACCATAAAATACCGGTTTAGTAGTTACGTCATAAAATTAAGGTTAAATTCCTGATCTGATCCTCACTGGAAGAGACATTAAATTAGTTAAACGGCAGAAATCTGAACACAAAGAGAAATTAATCAAACGTTGCAGAGCCAAAAAAACCCCGAAAACATCAAACAGCTCAAGTTTTGCAGACCCAAAGGTCAAGCGGTAAAGTGGAAGTTCATAACATGTGCCATCATTTACACCCACTGACCCACAGTGTCGCTGCACGTTCTTTCATCACCTCCAAAGTGTGGACACTTCCTGTGTGAGGGGCCTGTGTAGCTCATCAGCTGAGGGGCCAAAAATAACCTTCAATCCCAGCCCGCCTCACAAGTTGCCATGGGATCAAACAATATGGGAGGCGGCGGGACACCGAGGGTTTTTTTAATCACCGGGTGGAGAACGCGGAGGAGGAGACATGACAAGCGACAGCAGGGGGGACGGAGCACGGTCAGGACGATTACAGAGCGGTTTCTCTGCAGAGCAATGGCATGATGGGAAAAGATAAACGAGTCTTTTGCTTGGCTTAAGAGAGATATATCTTGTGAGAGTATTTTTAGTATTTTTAGTATTTTTCGTCTTTTTATATTTATACAAAGCAAGTCTCACTCCTGATGCAAGAAATACCATCGCTCTACATGCAGGAAGCTGCCGCCTTAACACCGGCAGATTGTTTCAGGCAGCGTTTATCTACCTTTTTATGTGTTAATGATCCCTGTAGTGTGTGACAGAATCAGGTCAAGTAACACGGAGCAGCAGACTGCATGCGGCAAGAGCCCATGACAGCAATCAGCACTTTGCACCAATGCCACTCTCCCCTGAGAGGAGCTACAAGTGTGTGACACGGAGAGGAGAGGGGGGAAGAACATGGTGTGAGAAAGCAGAGGAAATGAATGGCTTGATGTGCTAATTATATCTCCGACTGAAAGGGAAACCATGAGAGATTTAGTAGACAAAAGCTCAATGATATTACGGTGTGCTTAGTAATTACTATTTACAGTTTTTCCTCTTGATTTAACTTGAGGCCATTTTTAAGGATACTTTTCTGACGATCTCCTGTGTTGATTTTAATGCAGTTACACACACCAGGATTTTCCCCAGAAGAGCGTAGGTAACTGACCTCCATCTCAGTTGCAAATACTGTAATGCCATTGTTTTTCCAACCATTTCACCAAAGAGATGCTTTAGCCCATCTTTGATATCGTTGTTACTGTTGTATAAAAAAACATATAATAAATGGAAAAACAACGTTTCACCTGGTGAGGGCACAAGTAAAGTCTGGTGGCCCGTCAGGTTTATAATACACTGGGGGAAAGACCCTGACACACTATTTGCATGTGTTTGTTTGTAAATACAGCAGCAATCGTGACAGTTGGTTTACGCTTGACGTGACTGTCTGTTTTTGCAAGCCTCTACGAGAAAGAGCTCTTCCTCGTCCGCCACATTTTTCTGCAATGATTTTTCCGCATAGTTACAAAATTTCAGAGAGCGTGATGCAAAAAATATGGTCCACATTGACGCCGGTGCAGAAATTATGTTATTTGACCAAATTTTACAAACCGCAAACTTCTGAAATTTTGTAGCATTCAACTTTTTCATGCAGAAAAAACATGGCTGATGAGCAAGAGCTGGTGGAGGTTCGCAAAGACAGACATCTTTATTAAATTCCACCCATAAAGACTACGAAACTCACAGGTGTTGTCACATTGCTACTGCAAACTGTTCTTTTTTTTAACTTCTAAGCATGTTGTGTGGTACGGTTAACATAGGTGCTCTACACTGCCCCCTAGAGTCCAGCAGAAAATGGGCTACAGTGGAAAAATAAACCAAATCATCTGCTCTTCAAGTTGCATATTCATGCACTTTGCTCTACTATTTTGTACAGATAAATATAAAGAAGGTTATTTTATTAAAAAGGGATAAACTAATTCTTTCACTCCAAAGTATAAATGCCGAGTGGACAGGAAAATCACAACCCACCCACATTCACACACACTCAGGTGTAGCAGCCAGAGTTGTCCACTGACATGTCCAGACTTGTTCCTAGGGGTATGCAATAAGCCAACGATGTTTAAAGAGACAGAAAATAGTTAGTAAGTAAGTAAGTAAAAAACTTTATTAATCCCATAGGGAAATTATGGGATTAATAATTTAGCCGAGATTAATTTAGCCGGGATTAATAATTTAGCAGATTCATGTGTAAGAATCTGAGGCCAATCCTGCACAGTTCACTGAACATCCAACACCTGCGGCTACACGGGTGATGGGAAAACAAGACAACAGCGTTCCCTGTCCCACTCAGGATCTTTGGAAGTAGTACATGACAATGGATCATTGCAGGACACAACAGTCCTGTACTGAAGATAAGATCCTCTTTTTAACTCTGAATAGTAACAGGAAATATGAACCCCGTTTGCATTTTATCTCAGCACGTCTCTGCCGACATTGATATTTTGCAGATCTTTCCTTTGATTTTTTTTATTTTGGTGAAAGAACTCCATTTTAAAAAAACACACATTTGACAAGCTTGTTGAAATGTTTTCAGCTGGATTCTTGTGGTCAACCAATGGCAAAACAATTGAGTCACAACCTTCTCGTGTGGATCTGAACAAGATTTCTCTGTTTCTATGTTTCTCTGCTCCAGCACACCCAATCGCAGCTGATGGCTGATTAACAGGACTTTGCTGACCAGCGTTTGTCTGAATCAGGAGTTTTAAAGCAGGGAAACGTCTGAAACATTCGTCTCTCTCCCTCTCGGCATAAATCTTGTCGCTTAGCAACTGAGATGGAATTAAACACAGCCGGTTCAAAATGGAGCTCAAAATTTTGCTGATTTTTATTTTATTTAATTTTTATATTTAATTTAAATTTAACTCATTCACTCTGGAACCTGGTTTCTAAATGTAGCACTTCTAGTTTCCCCAAGACTCCGAATTCATGTGGACGCGCAGCGTGAACAACAAAGAACCTTTAGCAAATGCACCTAAAATCATCACAAAAACATTTTCTTCTATGTTGATCGTAGTTTTTTTTCTTGACTGCCATCTACTGGATTTTCATGGGTACTTCAGGACATTTTCTCAAACGACAGCAAAAGAATCCTTTCAGAGTAACGTAGTCTGGTCTGATACAGAACTCTGGACTCCTTTAGCGTTAGATGCTAAATTACTACCACTTGTATACTGTCATAAAAACATGAACATCCAGGATAACACACACACCGTTAAAAATCAAGCTTTACAACATAAAACCCTTATTACTGCTTAATTGTATCCCCTTAAAACATTAGGGACTCCTACCTACTGCATCACCCACAGACGACACTTATTTTGAAGCTAAGCTTCTGCCTGCTAAGCACTTTCCAAATCAGACTCCACAGCAACCTGCTAAAGCCTGGGGAGAAGTGGCAGGGGGGGTCTGACCCTGCAGTGACCTGTCTACCAGCTGCTGTCAGCATGATCAGGACACAGCCACTCAAAAGCTACACAAACACACACACACACACACACACACACACACACACACACACACACACACACACACACACACACACACACACACACACAGAAATGCTTCTCCAGAGGTAAATCTGAACTAGAAGATAACGGACACAAACACAGTTAGCTAGCATCTTCGTGATACTGGAGTTCCTTCATAGCAGTAAATAGCACTTTTAATCAAATAATTGCTTTCTAGACCCAAATACACACTTCCTGAGGTTTACGAAAGTATTTATTTGACATTTCTAACAAGACAACGCCACAGCTCACCGTTTTATTAGTTGCGACGGTGTCAGAATGACTGATTTTTATTAGGCGACGTAACAGCAGTATGTGTCCCTGCAAGCGCAGTGGGTGGGTCTCTCTGCTTCCTGCTCCTCTCATACGTTTTTCTCATGTCAAGACACGATTGCAAAGCTCAAACGCTCACATAACTGTGGTCCCACAAAACCAAATATAGATGTAATAATGGAGGGAAAAAATGTTAAAAATTTGATAGCTCCGAAGACAACTGATCATGGAAAACACAATACTTCAAAGAGACAGTATTTACACGGAAATGTAACTTTCAACCGGTTACCAATGAGGTCTATCATCAACGAGCTGCCAGAAGAAGAATCATCAATAAGCATATTTAATTTTAAGCAAATATGAAGTTTGTTCCAGAGTGAGGAGTAATGTTAGTTTTCTACCACACATAGAATGTCAATCTGGTCTCATTTGACCAGAAAACCTTCCTCCACACATTTGTTGCATCTCTTATATCACTTGTGCCAAATAGAAGTACTTTTTCAGCAAGTAATTTTCTTGGCAAATTAACATAAATGCCAGATTGTCTTGCCAGCAGGTGATTTCACCTGAGCTGTGTCTCCTCTCCTGAGTTACCATGGATCAACATCTTTCTCTTTTGTATCCATTTTACCCAACAAACTACACAAACAATATTTGAATGAAGCAAAGTAGTCAAAGATTTTTGCGTCACAAATGCCATTCTTGAGTTATGGTCAAGGGCCATGCAAAATCCTTCCAAGGACCACAAACAGCAACTGTGCCGCACATTGGATATCCCTGGTCAAGGGTGATGGTCATATCTTGTTAAGTTTGTAGTCATGCTAAACTCTCTTCATATTTATGACTGACTGAAAAGAGATTTTGACTCATTTTATTTAGTAGGGTTGTATCAGCCTGTCTAGCAAAAGAGGATTCAATGCAAATGCATTCCGCACGGGTTTCATTTTGAGGAAGGAAAAGAAAAAACATGAGTTGTATTCCGTCCACATAAAAATATCCACATTTGTGAATGTGATTTGTAAAATGTGGAAAACTTTGAGAGCTACGAATACATTTGGCTGTGCATCAATGAACTAGATAGATAATCATTAAAAAATAAACTGATGAGATGCGTTGCTGGAAGGTAAATAAAATCTAATATTCATTTCAAAAGGTGACACTGCTTTTTCAACTCCTTAAATTCTTCTACATATCATCCTTTGTCCTTTAAATTTGCTGGATTAAAAAAAAAACAGTAACATCATCTGCTTCATTTATCCCATTATTGTTTTTTTTCTTCTACCCAGATTTAATGACAGTGAGGAGCAACGTTAAGAATTTGCGGTATGTTTCAGAAAACCTCCCCTGTCATATAAAGAGTCCCTTCAACCAAACGACAACACAGATTAAGACATTATTTTTGCTACACAATCACAAAGGCAGATTGGTTCAACCTGTTCATGATTATTTTTTTTGTGTTTTTTGCCTTACAGAAATGGACCCTTATGTTTCCCCCACTGGGCTACAGGCTGCTTTTATAACAAAAACAGATGATTCCTGCGCAAAAATGCACTTCAGGCACCAACTGTCCCTCTCTCTTTCTCACGATTTCATCCTATCCATGCTTATTTGCGTGTGTGTGTGTGTGTGTGTGTGTGTGTGTGTGTGTGTGTGTGTGTGTGTGTGTGTGTGTGTGTGTGTGT
>CAEGAF010134834.1:0-33597 GCA_903067075.1 Micropoecilia bifurca | reverse complement strand
ACCAATTTCGAAATTAGTACCTTAAACACACTTAAACATAATTGTACCAAAATACACTTTTAATATATTAAATAAAAATATGCTTTAAGTAACAAAATCTGAATGAATATATATGAACTTTTAAGTGCCTTAATAATCTTTTACTATTTATTAAAATTGCATACCATAAAAAAAGGATAATCATGATGTAATTTTTAAGAAAGTACCCAATCAATTTTCAGATGTTTAATGTAAAAACCTTATAATCAACGGCATTATTGTGTGCCATCGACCGTTCTGTTATCTGCAGCAAAAATTAAAGACAGGTGGAGAAATAAAGTGCGGAGTAGGGTTGATTATATTTCTTTACTCCATTCTGTGAGATCTTATTGACTTAAGTATCGATTAATTAGTTTCCTGTGTACCCAGGAAATAAAGCTCACATGCGCACCCTGATGCTCAAAGGCCTGCGTCCTTCTAGACTCACCAGGAATGGCTTCACTGCTCTCCACCTGGCTGCTTACAAGGTGAGGCGACTTGTGCCCTCTCTCCCTTATTTTTATGAATTTGAAAACTTTTTTTTAAAGGCTATATATACCACATGGTGGAGTTTAAGTGCTTTAAAAAAAGACGTGGCAGCTGCTTCAGAGTGGATATATTTGACGATAACCTTAGGAGCACAAGACACGTGCAAGTTCTTGGTGTGTTTTCTGTGCTGCAGGACAATGCGGAGCTGGTGACTGAACTGCTGCATGGTGGGTCAGACGTGCAGCAGGTGGGATATGGGGCCCTCACAGCTCTGCATGTTGCTACACTGGCTGGGCATCATGAGGTGAGGTGAAGAGTCACTATCCTACATCTATCCCTCTCCGTTTGCTCATTATTATTGAGGTGCCACGGTTTATTGCGTTCTCTGAAGTCAGTATTCTGCAGTCAGAAGCTGGAAGAGAGACTCATACCAACATATCTCTAACCCTCTAGCCACTCTAATAGGGAAAATAACTAACTTGTGTCTCATCATACTAAGATACTATCTCATAATTATGACTTCACTATCTCATTTTATTGACTTATCTGCAGTATTTCATAATATTGAGATAGGGAATTTCAAAAGTATTTGTACATCTTGAATTTTTCAATATTCTCTAAAATATTATCTAACAAAACCAAAAACCTTAAGAAGAGTTGTTGAATTTGTTTCTAATCCCATCATTTACTGCTAATAAAATGAACAATTAGGTTTTCAGAGAATAGTGGGGAGAGTGGAAAAGGTAAAAGCAGTGTCAATGGGTTTTAAATCCAGTTGGGCCTCAGTAATGTTTAGCTCTCTTTGCAAACACAGTTACTTCCACAATGTTAAGTCAGTTAGAAATATAATTGTATCCCCTTGTAGTAGCATCTCAGAAAAGCCTCCCTTATCAATTAAATAACACACAATCTACTGAAAACTTCTCTAAACTAAATGCATTTTGCAAAACCTGTTCTAGTTCATGGTTTGTTTAGGCATTAGAAGAACTTTGTAAACTCCATTCGCCTTATAATCTGTATGAATGAACTTATTTTGATGTTTTCATTTAGGCTGCTGACATACTCCTCCAGCATGGAGCTTTCGTCAACGTTCAGGATGCTGTGTTTTTCACTCCGCTACACATTGCCTCCTACTATGGTCACGAGCAGGTTTTTGTCTCGCAGTTTCTTTGCAGAACATGAACTGAAACAAATATTGTCGCTCTCCTGATTTCCCCGTATGGACTCTGCCTTCTCTCCAGGTCGCCAAGCTGCTGCTGAAGTTCGGGGCGGATGTGGACGCCAGCGGTGAGGTGGGGGACCGGCCGCTGCACCTGGCGGCTGCCAAGGGCTTCCTCGGCATCATGAACCTGCTGGTGGGAGACGGTAGCAAAGCTAACGGTGAGACCAAAGAATCCAAACTAATCTGCAAACGAAGCACGGCAAGTCAGAGTGGTTTATTTTTTTAGCTGTGCTGTGCAGCAAATTCAGTTTGGACCAGCATATTTCATCCCTCAGCAAACCACTTGGGGCTCATTTGCAAGGTGCTCGAGCAGCGACGGTTGTTGAGCTTCTCCCACTGCTTGCTGTCTGTTAACCAGTGAATGCCCGAGACAACGAAGAACACGTCCCTCTCCACTTCTGCGCCCGTTTCGGTCACCACGAGATCGTTCATTTTCTCCTTGAAGGGAGCGGCGAAGTTCAGCCTCACTCCGTCAACATCTACGGGGACACGCCGCTGCACCTGTAAACGAAAACGCCCCACAGATCTGAGTCTTGCAACAGTTTGCTGTCGTCGACTCCATCTCTTTGTGTGAATGTGTTTAACCAGGGCTTGCTACAATGGCAAATTTAGCGCGGTGAAGGAGATGATACAGCTTTCTGGTACGGAAAGCTTCTTAAAGGAGAACATATTCAGTGAGACGCCACTTCACAGGTACAGACGGTGCAGAGCTGGTTCATCCATCGCCAGCTGAGTAAGATGTGAGGCGGTAATAAATTTCCGCTTTATAACGCAGCGCATGCACTTACGGCAAAGACCTGGAGATGGTCAAATTCCTGCTGGGCCAGAACGCCATGAGCATCAATCACCAGGGCAGAGATGGCCACACAGGTGATCTCTCTGTTGCGTTCAAACTGGCGTGACTCTCTTTACCTGAGCAACCAAATCCAAACTCATGGCCACACATTTAGCTCTCCACAGCGCCTGCTTCCACGGCCACATCCGCCTGGTGCAGTTTCTGCTGGACAACGGGGCCGACATGAACCTCGTGGCCTGTGATCCCAGCAGGTCCAGCGGGGAGAAAGACGAGCAGACCTGCCTGATGTGGGCTTACGAAAAAGGTGTGTGTTTGTAAAAGCTTTAAAAAGAATTCATGATGCTTGAGCTTTTAGAATCTTTTTTCTTGACTGACTGGGTTTGTCAGTTTCAATATGAAAACCTTTCTAGGACCCTTTCTGCAAAATTTCTATAAAGATCAACTAAAAGCCAGTGATTGTCTTCTCTTTGCGATTGCTAGGTCACGATTCCATCGTCACCTTACTCAAACATTACAAACGTCCAGATGATTCCCCTTGTAATGAATACTCCCAGCCAGGAGGGGGTGAGAATTAACCCCATTAATTGTCAGCTGTAATACAATCCTAAATAATCTCCCAAAAAATGCCTGATTTTGTACATTTTTCTTCCAGACGGCTCCTACGTTTCAGTGCCATCTCCGCTTGGAAAAATCAAAAGCATGACGAAAGGTAGTGAGCTAGAATGAAGCACATCATCCTGTCATCTCAGAGGGCTGCACACACCGTGTCTGTTGCCAAGGGAATGGGCTCAGATGTTAACACACACACACACACACACACACACACGCACACGCACACGCACACACACAACAGGCTTCTTGTGAATTATCATACCGGGTGACAACATTAGCTGTTGTCAACCCCACTTAAAAGAAAAGGTTTACAAAAAAATGAGACTGTGTTTCAAAAAAAAAAATTTTAAAAAGCATTCAGATTAAAAAAATTTACTAAAGCAGCTTGTGTAAAAACAGCAAATATGACACAGCATATGAAGAGCCGTGTGTCATGAACAGGTGTTTGGAATAAGCCAATGACATTTCCAGCTCCCTTCACTATCATCTGCATTAGAGATCAATCTCTGGTTGTTTACTGCTTAAAATTATAGGCAAATTAGTAATTGTAATAGTTCTGCTAAGGTTAAGCTTGTAACATCTAGTCATATTTACATTGACAGATAAAAGGCTTTCTGAGCTGTAACCATAAGGATAAAATCCAATCTAAGATTATTTTGTAGAAGATTTTGTTTAAATAAATCCTAAATCATTGGCAGGTTTTTAGGTAGCCTTTAACTGGGACAGATCATTTAAATAAAGCATTTTCTTCCGACTAGAGTTTATGTCTTTATTTTAAATTTTATTGTTCTTCCAGAAAAAGCTGAAGTGCTCGTGCTCCGGGCCAGCCTTCCGTCTCATTTCCACCTTCAACTGTCTGAGCTGGAGTTTAATGAAATTATCGGATCGGGTAGGTCCATTCGTCTTTGTTTTTCCTGTCGGCTAATGTGCTCGAAAATCTGATAATGCTATTGATGAGCGTATGCGTTACATTCGCAGGCTCCTTTGGGAGAGTCTACAGAGGCAAATGCAGAAACAAAATTGTCGCCATAAAACGGTATTTTTCGTCCCATGCAGGTAGGAGAAGGGATTTAGCATCCAGCAGAAAGTGAGGAGTAGTTTGATTTCTTCTTCTTTGTTTTGCTGTTGTTTTTAACAGGTACAGAGCCCACACGTACTGCTCAAAGTCTGATGTGGACATGTTCTGCAGAGAGGTATCCATCCTCTGTCGCCTCAATCACCCCTGTATCATCCAGTTCGTGGGGGCGTGCCTGGACGACCCCAGTCAGTTCGCCATCGTTACCCAGTACGTCTCCGGAGGCTCCTTGTTCTCCCTGCTGCATGAGCAGAAGAGGTGAGGACATGTTTGTCATAAATGCACAAGCATATCACAGTGCACAGATTTATACTCTGGCATTTAACAAAAACACTAATTATTATTCCTTGTCAACATGGTCAGTAAAACAACTACAAATAGACGCAACCTGAAGGGATGCTACATTTTGACAGTAAAGTAAAACTACATGAAAAAGAAATAGAAGGTATGAAAACATCAGAGGAAGATGTAAATACTTTAAAAGGTGATCAATCGAAATCATAAATAAAAGTTAATTGAGCAATGAATGGTACATCACAAATGTTCACAGAATAAAAACGACTATGAAGAATTGACCGCTAATAATATGCAGCTATTTTTTATAAAGAAACAGAAGGTATTTAAATATGATTCTTTGTTGATTAACATACCTTCAGTTCCAATTTATAAGGTTACCCTCATTTGTCATAGAATGATAGATGGAAAAGAACCTGAAATACTAAACAACAGATATGTCAAAGTGCTTTGAGGAAAACACATTCTTTGATTTCTACATTTCATTTAAAGCAATTCGGTCGGGTTTATTATGTCAGAAACACCACAGGTGGAGGCCTCGACAACCACCTGGATCGATGAATACCTGACAAACTGATCACAGTTTGTGAGACTGAAGGACTGTGTGTCTAGCCAGCTGTACAGGAGCACCACAGGGCGCTGTACGCTCTCCACTCCTTTTCTCTCTGTTCACCTCAGACTTTCAGCACAATTCAGAGTCCTGTCATTTAAGGATAATGTGTTGGGGCATTCTTCTGTTTCACAGTCATGTTGGTACAAGCAATCATGTACCAACCATCTCCATGTTGCTAGATGCAAACTGGGGTTTATATACTGGACCAGTAAGGATACTTCAGAGTAAGAAGTGAACTGGAGCAGTTCTATTGTGTTACATTGATTCCTAAATCAGTTTGTAATTTAGGAAACACTTGCAAACAAATGTATCTTTTCCAACTAAATAGAAGTCGTGGAAAAGCTCAGCGTGTTAAATTAATATCATAAATCCAATTTATCTGTATTTTGTAAAAGATCAGTGTATACCAGGTGACAATTTTGATGCAAATAGAGGTCAAACTGCAGGCGGTAATTATTTGGCGTTGCAGGATAAAGCGCATGTTTTACAATGCGGGTGACAGGTTCAGGTCACATTATCAGCCTTTTGCTCGCATCAGTCCACCAAACTCTGCCCCTCAGCCGGGATCATCATTGATCCAGATGAAGTGTTCCGCTAACTGTGTGGCCAGGTGCTGTCTTTATAGACTGTCCTATTGATCTGTGTAAAGTGCTGTGTGTGATTGGCAGAGGCCATTGATCCGGCACTAAGTGGTTGCTGCTTTAATGATGTGTCAATGGACAGGCTCATCGACCTGCAGTCCAAGCTCATCATTGCCATCGACGTGGCCAAGGGCATGGAGTACCTGCACAACCTCACCCAGCCCATCATCCACCGGGACCTCAACAGGTTGGCGTCGCACCAATGACACGTGTGGCGGGAGGCCATTTTTGGTCCTAAAATGGCTACTGATGTTAAGAACGGCATGTCTTCCTTTCAGTCACAATATCCTGCTCTATGAGGATGGACATGCGGTAGTGGCTGATTTCGGAGGTCAGATTGTTTTCTCTTTGAATTAAAAAAATAAGATAAATGGATCCAGGATGGATGTTTTCGACCTTCCAGTTAGGTCGTTCCAGTTAGGATGTCAGAAAGGTGGATGAATGACCAAATAAAACAGCAGAGAACATCCTCTTGACCGGCTAACTAGTGCACTTGAACAGCAGCATTTGATACTTTCCCACCTAACTATAATGAGTGTATTGCATTTTCCGCACTATAAGGCACATCTAAAAACCTTTAATTTCCTCAAAAGCCGACAGTGCCTTATAATCTACGGTAAGAAGCTACGGTAAGAAGCTGCCGACCTCATTTTCGCCCGTAGAAGAAGCGTGTTGTGCATGTTGGGATAGTTGTCGGAATGCTGGTTTGTTAATAAAATTTGACTGACCTGTCTACCTACCGACCGTCTAGAATCAGGTCGTCTGCAGGTCATTTACTGTAGCACCACGTTCTCTACAAACATGATGTGCGCAAACTGAGAAGGGTGACCATCGTCCGACTTTGTTGACATTCTTTATGTCAACAAAGTGGCTTTAGACATTCATCCTTTAGTGCAGCTCCATCTAATGGATGCATAACGTAGCTCCAGCTTCTACCATAGCGTCTATTCTATGCGCCTTATAATGTGGTGCACCTTATATATGAAAAAAAGTTTTAAAATAGGTCGTTCATTGAAGATGCGCCTTATAATCCGGTGCGCCTTATAGTGCAGAAAATACGGTACTTAGTTTTTTTACAGTCGTCTTTGTCTAATAAATAATGAAAGAAAACATATTTTACTCCCCATAACATGTAGCATGAATCTCTTTCCAAGAATATGTTTGTATTATGAGAAAAAATGAAAAGAGCTACTTTCATCATACTGATTTATGTGAACAACAGAGTTATTGATCTTTGCTTTGCCTCTGAATGTTTGTCTCCTCCTTTACAGAATCAAGATTTTTACAATCGGTCGATGAAGATAACCTGACCAAGCAGCCAGGGGTCAGTGGTATTTGCTCCTTTCATCCCAATTCTCCTCCCCCTCCAGCCAGATAGCTCTCCTACAGAACTAGCCACTTTAAGCGGAAATAAAACTCTGTGCTGTTATTTTGTGGAAGCCCAAGCCAGAGATTCTGCTGGCACCTGCCATCAATTACCCAGCAGCTAAAAAAGAAAAGTGCCATCATGCAGAATTTGTCTGGATGTGCTGACTCAGTGCTACAGAGTGCTTTGCCTGCAGTTTGATGTTAAGTGTGTTGCGTCTCTGGGGAGCTGCCTGTTGTCTCCAACTACTTGCCCTCACTAGGACTCTGTGTTTATCACAGTAATTGACCCATATTTCACCTGCGCGGATGCATGCGTTTGACCTGACTTGATGTTTTAAAACGCATCATCCATATTCTTCTCTACGCTGCAAACCGAGATGAAAGAATCGCTCTATCCCGCTGTCCTCTGGGTGTGCAGAACCTGCGGTGGATGGCTCCTGAAGTGTTCACCCAGTGCACCCGATACTCGGTGAAGGCAGACATGTTCAGCTACGCCCTCTGTCTGTGGGAGCTGCTCACTGGAGAAATCCCTTTTGCACACCTGAAACCAGGTAATTTTTCATCCTCTAAGCAACATCGTAACTTTAGGAAAATACATTTTTGTTGCATTGTTTTTATGTGAAGTAGTTTTAGGATCTGGGTTCTAAACTCTGATTTAAAAAAAAGGGCAGTTTGTATTTCAAAAAGTGTATACGACACCCTCCGCTATCGCCCTATTAAAAATGTGTGATCCAAGAAAATCTCCCCCCCAAAAAATCCACCTTTTATCAGTGGGAGGCAAAAAAATCGGTTATAATACTTATTTCACAAAATTACCAGATCCACATTCTTTCACACGCTAACAATTTATTTAACAAATAAGTTAAATAAATGTAACTCAGTCAAAGTGGATAAAATCGCCTGGGAACCTTTATTAGTATTCCAGTTTCTGTTTCCTTGAGGTATGAATATAATGTGACACAGATTTTCATAATTATCTTGTTGCAGCACAGAGAGCAGTATAATATGGGAAATGGGGAAAAAACTCTCCAGAGCTCGATGTGGGAGAGCTGCAGCACAGTCACAGAGTGAAGACTTTGAGATGTGGGTCACAAAGTCTTTACTAGCAACAATTAAATGCCATCCGCTCATCAACCAGAACCTGGAACCCTGGATGATCTAGAGAAATTATACAAAGACCAGTCGAAGATTCCTCTCTCTGTTTTCTTCAACCCTTACTACCAACGTGAGAGTAGAAGAGTAACTGATCTGTACAAATGTGAATGTGAAAAGTGCTGCATCTACATTGATGCTTAGCTATCTAAAAACAATGTGATGATTAAGAGTTCCTGCACAGGTGGTACATTTCATTTATTACCATATGAAATTGGTAACTAGAATATTTATTACCAAGTTCATTGTTTATAACTTCTCATGTTCAAAGTGCCATGTTTGTGTTAAATCATAATAGAAAGCGGAAATAAAAATAAAAAAAACAAATTCCTGCGTCATTGAAAGGTTTACAGCAGAAATGGATTGTAATAGTTGTCAGCAGAAATTGTTTAATTTTACACCTAAGTCTCAAATGTTCCTCTTACCCTCAGCTGCTGCTGCTGCAGACATGGCTTACCATCACATCCGGCCTCCTATTGGCTACTCGATCCCCAAACCCATCTCTGCTCTTCTCATGAGAGGCTGGAACTCCTGCCCAGAAGTACTTACTCTGATTTCACTTTCCACCGAGTTTATCTCTAATTATCAGAATTAAGGGGCATCTTCTTTCCCCCAGCTCCCTAATCTTGTATAAAAACAACTTTCCATCTACTATGTTTCTCAGTGCTCAGCATGTACATGTTATGTTAAACAGTGAAATACAGTAATTTCATTAATCTCTTTCGTTGTGGTAAAGCTACTGAGTAAAACAATGCAGAGTCAGCTAGTCCTTTATGCACTTAACGAATGATACAGTCTTGTCCCCAGATGATACAGCATTACCCTGGTGTTTACATCAGGGAACAAATGGGACTCGCAGGGTCCTCCCACTGTGCTGCGATGCTCGTAATTATCTGGGACAGTTTTCCACTTTGCCTCATTAAGACGGATTATTTCATGGCTGAAATGTGCCACCGCCGTATTTCCCTTTGTGACAGATATGCTTCCTGTGTGCCAATTAAGGTTGCCCAGTAAATCACCTGTTTACCTGCCTTTGAGATAGCCGCGTCACAGCCCAAGTGTATGGAAACACAGTTATTGAATTTCAGCTAAATTGAAAAAATTGTCCTTAGAAACACAACTAGTCATGTCAAATATGATTGTATGAATATGGTTCTAGTGTTTATCTTTATTTTCCTTGGTTTTATTTGCTGAACTGCACACAGACTGTGGCAACCACGCAGGGTGCATAACCCTAGCAGGTCCCAGGGGGCGGTGTTTGTTCTTTCACACCGAGAGAGGAGATCTAAAGCATCACTTTTAGAGCCAAAGTTCACCTTTGCTTCACATGTGGGCAGACCTATTTAATAATAAAAACAGGAAGACAAGCACACACACACACACACACACACACACACACACACACACACACACACACACACACACACACACACACACACACACACCTGTGCCTTTGTTTTGGGGTAAGATTGATGCCCTAGGAGAAAAAATATGTACAGTTTGTTTCTCTCTTATTTCAGGACAGGCCTGAATTCTCTGAAGTGGTTTCCAACTTGGAGGAATGTCTGAGCAACATTGAGGTGTGTAGCAACAAAACGTATAGATTTTATGCTTATGAATAGCCAAAGCAAATTTATCATGGGGATGAGGGGAAATTGCAGGGAAATCCAGCCAGAGCAACCTCAGGTTAATCAGATTCACAATAGACTGCAGCTGTGTACACAACAGGACCGAATGTTGAAACTGAATAAATTACTTGTTTAAGCGTCAGCAGCACACATGGTTCTTTCTAACATTTACCAAACAGATTGATTTGTTTTTTTTTTTGCATAAAAATTTACAGGACACATGTCCGAAAACACTGAAATATTTTATCCTGTTCTCATGTCTTCATATCACTAAAACATAGCTTTATAAAAAAAAAAGGCAATCTTCCGTGGTGTGTTACAGTTGATGTCTCCGGCCTCCAGCAACAGCAGTGGCTCGCTTTCGCCTTCTTCCTCCTCTGACTGCCTGCTGAGCCGAGGAGGACCCGGTCGAAGTCACGTGGCCGCCCTGCGCTCTCGTTTTGAGCTGGAGTACGCTCTCAACACCCGCGCCTACGCCTTCTGGACTCAGAGGTAGAACAGATCAAGGACCTTCTTAGACAACCAAAGATTAAGGGGTTTGCAACACAACAGGCACTCAGAATATATTTTCTCAGTATCTCTACATAAATAAAAGACGTCCATAATGCAAATCAGCAAACAAAATACTCCCAAAGCTTACACAGTAGAGTTTCTGCAGGAGACTTTCAAAGTGAATCCTTGAAAATGTACAAACAATAAATTCTCGAGGGAGAAAATGTCTGGAACACTTCTGGTTTGTGGGGAAAAAACCCTTTGTCTGTTTAAACAGTTGTAAAAGTGTTGTCCCAGTGACTAGCTCAGTTGTGTAATGCAGGAGTGAACAATGGGGTTACTTGGTAACCGAAGAGGAAACAAATGAAACCAACAAGCAAAAGAAAATATGTGTGGCATTTAGTATGGGATCAGGTTTAAATGAATGCCCAGTTTTAAAACTATGCACATAAAAAAGGGGAACTGATAACGGTAATTAACTCAGTAAATAAAGGTGAGATTATTTATCATGTTACTGACTTGTACACAAAAGCAGTGCAAATGCCAGCCATAGTCAATTGGATCTTTTTGTACATTTAATATATTTTAGATTTTGAAATAACAAAAGAATTAATGCAGTTTCATTACATAATTAAACTGCATAATTCATGAGGATTGTATACTGTGTTCTCCCAGAAAAGGAAAGCAGTACATGCTGAATGTCTCATCTTTCCTCATCTCATCTGTCCTCTTTACTGGGTCTTTATTTCAGGACTTGTATTGTTTTGCAGCTGATTGACAGACAAAGAGCTGAGGTTAGTCATTTTGTCATTTTCAGTGAGCGCCGCAGAGCTTCTGGTGGACTTTCACTGGAGGAGATCAGGAGGAACATGCAGTTCTCTCCCATTGATCGAAATGGTTGGTTTGCACAACGCATGAAATGAAATCTTTAGGTGTTACCTTTGCATATAGGGCAAAAAGTATAATGAACAGATATAATTTTTATTTTTTTTACTTTTGCTTCTCGGTAGATTTTGTGTTTTAGAGCTTAAAATAATGAAATAATTTTCCTTGTTGTCAGCAAAAAAAGAAAAGGTAAAAAGTGCAAAAAAGTAAAAAGAAATTGAGTATGAGCCAGCAGCTAAAATTTTCGGAAAAGGGACAATTCGGCATGTAAATAATATTGAATGTGGGTATCAATTTGCAACATGTCTAACTGTAGGGCCCTCAATAGAAGAAGTGATAGCAAAGTTTCTGGAGGTTATGCTGGAAAGGTGAATGGAAGCAGCTAAAAGTCTCACTTTTCCATACTGCAATAATATAATCATCCTTTTATTTATTAGGCAGAGTTTAACTGCAGTACAGTAATATAACTTTTGAGAAGTTTTCACATTAGAGAATGAAAACTCTAATTTTGACTGTAGATAGTTTTCCTACATGCCATTTGAACCTTAAACGCCACTTGTAGATAAGGTTACATGTGGTTCATTTGGATGCACTGCGCAGTTAGACATGCTATATCATCAACATGTGGTAATGGTGTTTCTATTTTAAACATATGTGGCTCTACAGGTCAATTTATGTCCAAAAAGTGTGTTTTTTTAACATTGATGCTTTGAAATGCGATAGAAAGGCCTATTGTGATATAGCTATATTTATTCTTTCAACGCTTTTAGGTTTCTGGCTCTCAATTATGACACTTGCCCTTTAACCCACAGGCAAGCGTTTCAGCTGTGGATTATTATATGTCAACTATATGAAATATTTCAAAAAGAAAAATGCATGTAATTTTTATGTACCAGTGTAAAATAACAGTAGCCCATTACTTAAGAAGCTCACAACAGCCTGACTGTCATTTTCTTGTTATGTTTCTCAGGGTATGTTTCTGATCCCATGAGCACCATGAGGTTCCGCTCGTCCTTCAGCAGCAGCGGCAGCTTTGAAGACAATAGCTGAGCTGTAGATAATGTTGCAGAGGCGTGCAGAAGATGTGATTTTTGCTGACTTATTGCGAATTTACTCAATGTTTGATGTTTGTTTCTCTTTTATATGAGTGTAATTTAGTTTTATGTCTTTGCATACGATTTAGCACAAATGCTGAAACGTTGGAAACAATTTGCTTTTGTCAATAAAAACGGAGCAGTCGCTTTCAATTCTCATTAAATTTATTTTTGTGTTGGATGTACATCAGGGATAGATATCGCATAAAATACTGAAGCTGCACACACCTACACCTAAACATAAAACTATAAACTCTCTTAAAAAAATACAGTTAAGTATTAGCAGCAAAGATATTTTTGACATTTCACTTCATCAACACCAAGCTAATCATCATTATCGGTCTCCTGTTGCTGATAATGTCACTAGGTAATCATGTCAGAGTGTTGACTGAAATGGCCATTGCCAGTTTGAATTACAGACCCCTGCTGAAAGCCGGCCTGCTCGTAGCCACTTGGTTGGAAATGTAAAGTGCATCAGAGGTCGGCTAAAGATGCGGGAGTCTGACAGCTATGAATTATTCAATCATCCGTAAGCAGGAGTTGAGGTGGATCCGTTTACAGGTAATAGATGATAGCGGCTGTACTTGATACCGCCACATTGTGACTAACAGTAGGAAGAGGTGGGTCTACTGTAAACATTGCGACCAGCAGTCAAAACACAAGGTACAGCTTGTTCTTTCTGGTTTTTAAGGCGCGACGGCCGTCTAAGAACCTATTCTAAAATACACAGAGGCAGTAAGAGACACGAGGAATTCTTTCAAACCCAAACCTATGTCATATTTGCTCTTGATTGCTGTAAATCGATTATCTATGGATCTGTAAAAAGAGTGTTTCCCCCTTGATTTTCTTTGTCATTTTCTTGTGATCCCCTACTGTCATGTTGGTCAGTCTCTTTATTTGTTTCAGGGCTTTTCTTACCGGCCTCCTCACTGCCTTGTCCACCTTCATTATCTTTAGTTTGAATTTCATTTTTCGAGTTCTCTATGTCTCCTTCCTCTGAGATCCTTCCCATCTTTGTTGGGCTCTCTGGTCTTAGTAGCTCGGCGGATTGTTTTTCTTCACCATTTGGGTTGGATACCTGTGCAACTGGGACTTCATCCCTCAGATCTTCTAAAGGCTCAACAAATGTCTCAAAAAACTTTGACGTTTGGTGCATTTGTATCCAGTTTGTGACCATATCCGTATTGTCATCTTTTGCTAAAGCCTCTGGGTTTCCTTCACCGACAACATCTTCTCCCTCTGTGTTTGGATCTAGAGGTTTGAGCAGTATACTTGCTCCCTCTTCTGATGCCTTGCTTACCTCCTCTGTGTCCTCTTCATTCTCTCCGGTTTCTAGTTGTTTGTCAGTAATATCCCTAGACGTCCCTTCATCTTTTTGCTTAGCTGTTTCCTCCACATCAGCAGCTGAAGAGATTTTGCTTAAAGGAGACACCTCACTGATATCGCTGTCATTGTTACTGAGAATCAAAGTGTACACCTTGTTCTCATTGTTAACTTCCTCTACTTCCTCATTGGCATTGCTCTCTTCTTGTATTTCTGCTCCAAATGTCTCTGGCTCTGAGACCCTGCTAGCAGCTTCATTATGCTTCTCCATGCTGCCATCCACTTCCTTTGCATCGCTTTCCAGTACACCAGTCTCTGGGGCCTGATCAGTCAAGCTGTCCTCTTGTTTTTCGGCATCGTATCCAGACTCCATAACTGCTCCTTTTACCTCTGTGCTCTCAATTTCTTCATCTGGCTCATCCGTTTGTCTTTTCTCGTCAGATGTTACAGCATTTTCCTCATCCTCTTGAGGTTCTCGCTCAGCTGCGAAAGAGCTCGCCCCATTTTCAGTGTCTATTTCTCCTGATTCACTTTCCTTCTCTGCTTCTCTTTCACCAGTCTCGGCTTCTGAAACAGCCAGATTTGGCAGATGCATTTCAGTCCCTTCAGCTGCTTTACTTTCACTGACTTTCTCTGACTCAGTGATCTTTTCAGAACTCGTTTTCATTTTTTGTGTATCCAAGTCAACATCTTGATTTTTCTCAGGTACTTCTGTGGTCCCAGATGTTTCTCTTTCCTCTGCTACACTGTTATTGGTTATATCTTCATAGTCTTCATCGGTTTTATTCCCTTCAGCTTTTTCCTTCTCACCATTTTCTGACATTCCTGCTTCATCATCTTTTTCTCGTAAAACTTTCTTTGTCTCACTCCCTTCTTCGCTAGCTTGACCTTTATCATCTCTTTTTGCTTCAGGTTCGCCCCAGCTGATTTTATCCTCATCTTCTTCATCTTTAGCATCTTTCTCAGTCTCTCCAATTTTGTCTTTATTCTCCTCATCTTGAATTTCTACACATTCTGTCCCCTCTGGTGGGTTTTTAGTTTGCTCATTACTTTCATCAACCTTGCTTTCATCATTAATTTCTTCTGCTTTATTTTCAGCTTCTGTTATCTCCTCTAAATGTGTAAAGCTTTGCCTCTCTGAGGTTTCATGCACTTCCACAGATTCGTTTTTTACCCCACAGTTGTCAATTGGCAATTGCTGTTTTGTTTCTGCATGAGTTTCGTCATTAAAGCTCTGGGTTTTCACAGCTCCCACATGCATGTCTACTGTTTCCTCGGCTGTGGAGTCCCCACACTCCTCTGGTGATCTGCTTGAATGCTCCGCTGTGACTTGAGCTTCCTCGTTGTCTGCCTGCATCTTGTCTGTGCCGGTTTCAGGAGCCTCTTCATGGCCGAGGGCCTCTTGTTCCTCTGACGATTCTACTTTTGTCTCCATCGTCTCACTTGTAGCCTCTGCCTCAGCAATATCTGGCACTTCTGGCTCATCGACCCTCTCACTTGGCTCTAATACTGATGACTCATCCTCTTCTCTGCTGTTTGCCCTTTGCCCTGACTCATCATGCTGACTGTCAGGTTTCACTGAACCTTTTTCCACTTTTTCTTCATCGCAATGGGAAGCCTCAACGTCGGCCAATTCGCTTATTTCAAAGGGATCCTCTATCTTGTCGTCTTGTGCCATGTCTTCGTCTACAGGGAGGTGGGCTTCACCTGGTTCCTCTGATTTATGCCCCTGTGTTCTGGCTTCATCCTGTGTGGGCTTTCCATCTTCCTCAACCTCACCGACTCGCTCTTTTTGGGTGCTGTCACCATGGTCCGACTCCTTGGCATCGTCTTCTTCTGCTTTTTGTTCCTCTACGACTTCATTGGTAACATTTTCTTCACAATTTGTCTCTTCTACCAGAACCTTCAGATGTTCTGAAAACAGAAAAATCAACTTAGGACATTCAACTGAATGCAATCTAACTGAGTCCATTTAAAATGACTTGCAAATATATTCATACCTCCAGTTTTGCATTTTGGCATTTTAAACTGACTTTAATGTACTGTATTTGTGTTTTATGTGATGGACCAACACAAGTCGTTGTTGTTGTGAAGTAAAGGAAAAGGATACATGCTTTCCAAAACTTTGTCCAAACAAAAATACTGAAGGTGCGGAATACATCCTCAAAGGAAAAAAAACAGCCACCTCGCTCGGATTGCCACTTCTCTCTTCGCAGTGAAGGATGGTTGTTTACAGACCAGGCAATTTCCAGATTTTGAAAATCACATTTTTTTTTCTTTCACTTCTCAGGTCTGCCCTACCTGGTGCTGATTTACATAAATCCCAAATCAAATACAATAAAGTTTTGTGGTTGACAGACATGAAAAAGATCAGTGGTTGTGATTAAATTTGAAATGCATAATGCATAACACCTAATTACATCAATTGACATTTTCAGATACTTTTCAAAACAAGTTGGTCCAGTTCACATCCAGTTAAATTTAATCCAAATAGGTACAAAATTCTGTTCAAATCAATCCCATTTTCAATTGCAGAAACAAATCAAACTTTTTTCTCGGAACGGTTTATTACAAGAGTTAAAAGTTTGGTACCTTTGTTTTCTTTGTCAGGGGCTTTATCCACAGGCACCTCCTCTTCCTCGGTACTAGTGTCACTCGGTTCAGGCTCAGAGCTACTCTGAGACTCTTTCAGGATGGCTTCTGCCATCTTCTCCTGCACAGATTTGGCTTAGGGAGGGCAAGGAGACATACTGCATGTGACTAATCGAATATATCAATGCTTGAGCACATACAGAGAAAGAAAGAGTAGAACTCAAGAAAAGCACACCCAACTATGATAACAATTATTTAATCACTCTTGACAAACACAAGAAAACTGCACAGCATGCACAAACTGTTGGAACTTGCACATGCAGACACAAATCCACAACTCAAACAAAACACTCAGTCTGTTTTTTTGATTAAAAAAAAACAGACTTGAAATTAGGCCAAAAAGAAAGTCTTTTTAGTTTGGCTTATGGTGTTCAAAAGGCTTGCCATACAGTGTAGAGAACTTTATTTACTTATACATCCTATCTTTGCAGAATGCATGTGTGAAATATTTACAGAGAGTGAAAAGCTGCTTGATTTGTTTAGGTACCGCATGAATATAAAGCAGCTCTTCACAGCTGCATATTTTAAGCATACTGTAAGATTATGCCACATGCAAATGTATGCATTTTTCCTCTAAGTGACTGCTTCCTTCCTCTCTTCTGAGTGCAATTTTACCACTTATAAGAGCTCTTTTTTTGTTTCCCGAGCTTTGAGCAATGTTTTTTTATGTACTCAATAAAGGATGTTCCCTAAATACTGCTGATTTAAGAAAATAAACAAAACATAACAGTTTTTAATCTAAAACACTAACAACAATGGTGCTACAACAACAAAAAACAGCACACAAGATGAAGCTAGTCTTTTTATTTAGCTCAAATGTCTTCCGTTCCATCTTGTGCGTTGTACTCATCCCTCTCTAGTTCATCCTCAGTTTTGAACTCAGATTCAGAATCCTCTACATATTTACCTTCTGAGGGTTCAGACAGTTCATTATCATTGTCCAGGCCGGTGTCAGCAATTTTAATCCCTGTGCTGTCCATGGCGCTGTCCAGTAACTCTGAGTTATTGACTGAAGCGGGCTCGTCTATGCCAGGACTGGTTTCTTCGTCTTGCCATGTGACCTTTCTACTTACAGGAGCAGGTTCTTCTGCTTGGTTGTCCTCATTAGTATTATCTTCTCTCTCCTCATCTTCTGAGGGTATTGTGGTTTCACCACTAGTCTCCATACATCTACCTGACATGACGGAGAGTGAACGATACCTGTTCTCTTCTGAGCCAAAAAAAAAAAAAGAGATGGAGCGTCTTAATTCCTCTGCTTCAAACCCCAAATGTAAACATGAATAACAAAATTAAGTGAGGATTTTCTCTCAACACGAGCCAATAATAGTGCTTTCTCATTTAATATGAAAGCAGTGCCCTATACATGTTGTAATACCTCTTATTTTTCTCTGTACTTTTTTTTTTACTGAAAGTTAATTCCATGGGATTTATTGGGGTTTTATGCGATAGACCAACACAAATGATTTCTTTTGCAAATAAAAATCAACCTTCATGTCATTTAATCTCAGCATATATCTAATCATTCACCCTCAGATGTTTGTTAGAGAACATTACTGAACATCATCTAAAGGAGAGATTCAGTAGCTGTGGAGACTCTGGAGGAGATGCAGAGATTCACAGTTAAGATGGAAGAGTCTGTTGATTCTGTATTAGACACTCGCTCTACAAAAAGGTATAAGAAGTAATATTTGCGGTGTAAGGGACAAAAGAAACCTGTGGAAGACAATGTTCTGCTCTGATGAGACCAAATCAGACATGTTTTTTTTTTGTGGATACCATGAAATATAATTGGTGTGGTGAAATCTGACACAACACATCAACTCTAACACATCAGCAACAGATGATTCAATAAACCATTGAGTTGTCTTGTAGGATTTTTCTTTGTGGAGAATGTTGAAAACCATGAATCATTTTACATTCACACTAAGACTATGGACTTTTTGTTGGTTTATCAAGTGAAATATTGAGTTTGTTTTGGTGCAGCAAATGTGACCAAGTTATAGGATCATCTGTTTTTATAATTTCAAGGTCAAGCAAGGAGGTTTCCCTACCGCTATAGGCCTCCTCTTCCTCAACCTCAAAGGCCTCCTCATCCTGAATCTGGGATTTCATTTCTTGTGGCGTTATTTCTCCCATCAAACTTTCATCGTCTGCTTCAAAGTCTTCTTCATAATCTGAGGATGAGAAAACCAAAAATGAACCACGTGTATCTTTCAGTCAGGAGCCAGCCATTGTTTAGTGTTTACTCAATTGTTTTAGGTACTCTACCGTTTATGATGTTGCTCTCCACAGACGCTGACTGCTCTATGGCTATGGTGTCCATTTCAGGTGATTGGTAGCTCTTGTACTCCTGTTTTGAGACAGCTCCTTCCTCAGTTTTGTCTGTCTCCATCTCATTTTCGTCTTTAAGGCTAGTGGCTGACTGTATTCTGACTGTTGATACTATTTCAGGTGTTTCATAGCTCTCATACTTCTGGTCTGACACAGCTTCCACCTCACTTGCATCTGATTCCTTCCCAGGTTCATCTTTAAGGCTAGTGGCTGACAGTTTTTGTGACAGATCTTCTTTGACTTTCTTTGGAGGAGGAGTAGGAGGTTTGTCTTTGCCCATTGCTATGATGCACCTAAAAAAACAATCCCCCAGAAAAGAAAGACATTTGGTTGCAGTTAAATACTGACCTGCGTCCTGCTTGCACCTTCCCTCTTGCCCCTTGTTATCCACGATAACCTCTAATGCCCATGATCATATATTCTATAGGATGTGGTGGGAATTACTGACATGGGAATCTTTAATATAACAATCTCTTTCTTTTTGCACATTTCAAATCTAAAACTCTCACCTGTAACAAGGAGTCGCCCCATCCAAGCTGGAGAAGCCAAAGAGTCCACTCTTTCCTCCGATTCGGGAGCCTTTGTGGTGTTTATATTCACAGCAGGAACTTAGCCGCTCCACTAGCAACCTGTTCTGGTAGAAGGTCAAGCTGAAGGGATAGCCTCTGTGGCGCCTTGAAAGGAACTGGAAAGCATCTAAGGGGAGGGAAGATCGAAGAAAAAAAGAAGAGACTCATAAATTAGGTGTGATATATGAGTATATTTTGTCTCGCTCTGCAAGCACCAACCTCCCTCGCGGAGATATCCCTCGTACACACACAAGTTTTCTCCTCCGCAGTGCTGCTGAAACACTTTGATTTCATCCCTTATGGCAGCTGGATGGTCAGAGAGATGATAAGGTTTGCCAAAGTACACCACGGTCACTCGGACTCCGGTCTGTTCAACTGAGCTCTTTACCCAAGAGGGATACTGAAGAGAATAAAAGATGGTCGGCTGATGTCATTTTATCAAAATGGATGGATGGGCACAACTGTAGACAATAAAGCAAGGAATAATGTGTAGAAATACCAAAGATTAGCCATACATAACAAGTAAAACAATATTTGAAGATATGGGCTGGTATGAAACGCGCATTGTTGATTGGATGGACTAGTGATTTATTACGTTAACTCGTCTAATCACAGAAGAGCAGAAAGCACTGACCTGAACTCTTCTGAAAGAAGTGCTGGGGCGCAGCCTGCGGCCTCTGATGGTGCTGCTGGGGGTGCCTGTTTGTGGTACCACTGGGGGCTCTGGTATTATAAAGTTCTTGGAGATTGGGAGGTGGAAGCTTTCGAGACCAGGGATGTCTTTTATGGTAAAACGTCTGCTGGACTTGAAGTTCGCCTGTGTGGGAAGTTGTGGAAGTCTCAGTGGGTGCTGATAACACCTGGCTTGGTTTCAGTGCAGATTAGACACTCACAAGACAGTTTAACGGCTGGGTCTCCAGAAAGGACGAAGTTTTTCGGTAAGGTGAGATGTGCCTGGGTACAACTGTGCTGCTTCTCTTGCGGAGGGGCTTTAGGCGCACCGGCTTCTGCATCTTTCCCGGAGCCGTGCTTGGTCGAGGTCGAGTCAAGTTCGGCTAATTCAGCCACAGGGTTTGCATCAGAGTTATTGCACAGTCACTGAATACTTGAATGACATAATCCATTCTGTTTCCTTTACTGTGCCTCACAAAAGCATTCACACCCACTGAATCTGTTTTGGCATTTCATTACAGTACACTCAAAATATTCAAAGCATTTAACAGGATTTATTTTTGTGACAAACCAACACAAAATAGAGCACAATTGTGAGCTTAATGAGACATGGTTTTCATTATTATTTTTTTAAATAGAAATGTTTCCCCATGCATTAGAGCTGTACTTTAGATGTCAGCTGGTTTCTTCTCTGATTAATGCTTTCCTTGGGGTCTTATCCGTTTATGTGGAAGGCCATATCTTAATAGCTTTGGAGTGGTGCCATACTCTGTTGTTTTGATACTGGATTGAGAATCCTCGACGAGATGTTTAAAGTTGTTGTTTATTTATTTCAAAGGGAACTATGCACATACAAAATGTCCCAGAGTTAGCCATACAGGCTAGTTTTCATCTGCAGTATGGAATGTTGTTTTCTAACCTCACCCAGTTTCAACCGTCTCTACGGTTGCGTCGCTGGCCTGTCTGCTGTTTTTCGGTCTTCACTAAAATTCACTAATGTTCTCTAGCAAACCACAGAGGTCTCCTCAGAACAGCTGGATTTATACTGAGAACAAATTAAATAGAGGCGGACACACTTTTTGCTAACTCTGTGACTTCTGAAGGCGATTTCTTACCCCTGGATTTGGTTAGGGTGGTTAGACTTTTGAACAGTGAACAGGATTTAATTAGTTAAAACTATTGAAAACCATGTCAGATTTTCCTTCCACTTGATCCATCACGTGGATCTATTATGTAATATTATCACCTTAAATGACATTATACCTACCATAGATGTAGTTTGTAGTTGTAAGATGATAGAATGTGAAAAGTTCCTTTGGGTATGAATACTTTTTGCAAGGCACTGTACAAATTTGATTGTCACAAATTTATTGTTTAATTTTGATCTGATTATTCAATCTAATTTCTGAAATGGGATCCATACAAATTAACAGTAAATGAAGGTGGCGGGAATGATGTAGTCGCAATGCTGTTTAGTTCTGCATCTTTTCGTTTTCCCATGCACATCAGCTCTGCTGCACTTCAGACAAGGCCCGACCTGCTGAGCTGTGGGATGTTTGCAGACTTGAGAAGAGGGGGATTTCATACGGTAAGCGCACAGACCAATGACAGGATTACTGCTGCTGTTTGTTCTGGCATCAGGCCTCATGACTTTTAAGGTTGTAAAAGACAGCACACAGCTAATCCTCAGCTTCACACAGACAACAAGTCTGCAAACAGAGCAAACAAACCCCGACTTAAGTATCAGTGCTGATTCTAACAGTGTTGATTCTAACATGCCAGCTATCAGTGAAAAGAGGAAATCCTTTTCCTTTCCAGACAGAAATTCTGGAAGGAAAAAGAAGAAAAGAAGTGATTAAAATGTTAAAGCTTTGTTGATAATCCTGTTCATTTGTCTGCAGTCTAGAGCAGTGGTTCTTAACCTTTTTTGAGGTTCCTAACCCCCCAGTTGTATATGTGCATTCACCGAACCCTTCTTATTCCACCTCCCCACACCCACCCCAACACACAAAATACTTTGGTATTCTGATTTAGTAATTATATTAGTTGTGTTACTACCCTCATGCCACTAGAGGCAGTACCAACCACGGAAAGATGTGACTAAGTGTAACTTTGGTAATCGTAATCAATCAGTGTAAATCAGTTCTGTGTTGTGTGAATAAGGGCCAGGAGGCAGGATGAGATGAAACGTCGTTTATCTGTCCGAAACAGAATATGGACTGAACTGGCCAACCGTCGTATTTAATACATTAATATTAGACAGAAATACAAAGAAATGAAATAATATGTACCTGTGCGAAACAGAATATGGACTGATCAGGAATCAGGTTCATCACAGCGGGTTCAGCACCTTACGAGGAACCCGCTGAAGAACAGCATTTCATGTTAGCAGCAAGCAAACAGAACATTCTACCGGACCGTTAAACTCAGTGAACTTACCTCGGGCCCATCTGTCATGAACTGGCAACGAGATGTCTGTGTTCACTATATTTAATCCTGCCAACCACCAAGAGGGGACGCTGTTTCACCCTTTACACACGAACCCAAATTTGGAAGTAATGACAAGTGGAATTCTATACAATATTAACTATGTTACAAAAGGAGCAGATTTAGACTATAGAATTTGGTCAAAACTGTGAGCTTTGCTGAAGTAATTAAAGACAAAAGTTCAAATCCATGCTGAGAGTGGAGCTCCTTCAATCAGAGCTCCTCCTCCGCAGCTCTGATTGGCTAAGCAATGTAACGTAATCCTCTGCAGCAAGTGATGGCAAAGCGGGGCGTCATCACGACTTTACACAAGTGTGTCTTCACCTCCGTGGCAGAGGCTCCGCCGAACCCCTTGGGTTCGATCGAACCACTGGTCTAGAGTGATACGTTTTTTTTTATTGCTAAATAAGTGCTAATACTTCCTATATAAATATCTGTTTAAGTTATTTTAAACAACTGAAGCTAGCAGGTCATCCTTACCGCCATGTTTTTTTTGTGTGTTTATGGTATTGCAAGTGAAATTAGAACCCCTGAAATGTTTAAAACTGCACTTAAGCATGTGAAACTAATGGAAACAATAGGACAGATTATTTCTAAAAGAAATCAACAATCACTCATCAATACAGCCTATGTAGTGGGTGTTTTTTGTGCACATTTAAAAAATATATATGTCTTTATTATTACATTATTTTTTGTGAAATAAAATAAATTCTTGTTGACGGATTCAGAGATAAACAAACAATTTCATCTAACAAAAAAAAACAACCTGAATGGGTTTCATCGATTTATCATAAAACGGACTAAAATTTACAAAAAATATATCTTGATTAGTAGAGGCATTATTAAACTTTGCATGATTTAGCAACTATTATAAAATTTAAGAAATGTCTAATGTCTGCAACATGTTGAACGTCATCTTACTGAGGAGTTTGTGCTGATGCACCGGCATGTTTTAACTCACGATGTCACAGGGTCCAAAGTGTTTCCCCAGTGGATATGAGAGATGTTCCCAGAGGGACTTGGATATCGACGGGGGGCACGGAGTCAGGGCGCGGATCATCTCTTCCTCATACTTTCTACAGCGCTCCACCTTCCAAAGAAGAACATTTACTACAACTTTATATGTTGCTGGATATAAAAAGTGCCATCCAAAAATGGTTCCATCTTCATCACTAAAGTATTTCACTTTATATTTCTAAAAATGAACGGATGCTTTTGAGACTCTTTAAACATTTATATTTGAAAAGAGTCAAATTTGGAGAAAAAAAAAACAGCACAGCTGTTTAAATGTAAATGACATACCTTACACATGTTCACTCGTTGCTTCTTTTCATACTCCACATGTTTGTTTTTGATGAAGATTTGGCGGTGGTGCTGCGTGGCCAAGCAGCCAGAACAAATAGCATCACTTACTGAATGAAAAGATTTACAAATGACATTTTTTTCCCCGTTTTCATCCTATTTTTCTTACCTCTCTCCCCAGCACCTTGTGTAAAATGGCTTGGGCCAGGCCCTCTTCAACATTATTCTGGGTGGATGTCTGGATTAGTTTTTTTCTATACTCCTTTTCTGGAACGATTCTCCCACTCCTAGTGATCTGATCACAACAGCGCACTCAGACGGACAATGCGAGCCATTCGACTCATCACACGCCTAAAAAAAATGCACGGTGACGTACCAGTCCTGCATCCACCAGGTGTTTCCTGATTTCGCTGTGGCTGAAGTAATCCACAAGATGTTTGTCGGTGAGGCTGTTGTAGGGTATCAAAGGCCTGCAGAGACAAAACCAAACCCAACGAGAGTCTGAGCACAGTCAGGCTTAACGAGGAAGCCTCAGACATTAAGCGTCGTCTTGATTACAGCTAATCAAATGCTTTACTTGTGCACCGCTCTGTGTTTGTTTACTGGCTGTTGTCCTCATTAACAAGAAATCAGCTCTTCCACGGTGCGGCAAATTTGAAAGGAGGAAGGAAAGAAAGAAGGCACCTCTTTTTCTTCCCTTCCAGAGAAGATTTGATTTCCACCAGCATTTGTGTACGACACAGCAGGATCTTACAGCAGTAGGGTCGCTTACAGGAGTTTGATTACACACATAAATTAAAGGACTTGGCACACTTGACCTTGGCGGCCTGCTCTTTGTGCACCGGGCTTATGTCTGACTTTGGTACTGTTCAGCACTGGGTACAGCTTTCTGCCTGAAACCCTGGCTCTGAGTACCAACTCACAAAAAACCCCCACAAATGTTAAGTTTAGACAGCTTATTATATGCGTTAATACAGAAGGAACTGTTATTTCTCGTTGAGCGTTTTTGCTTGTTAGGACTTGTTCAGCGTAATCCCAGTTACACACTTGACTTGGTAGGTTTCGTTGTAGTGGGCATATGACCTCATAGCAACATGGATTTTTAAGGAAGCTGAATTGCGTAAAAAAAAAAATAGACCTTAGTGCACTGGACCGAACTAAATTGTGCTTTGTTAGATTTGCTGAGAACATTAAAGTTACTCCTAAGCCAAACTTCTTTTAAATGTTGCTTTTGACAGACACAATAATGTGATACAGTCAGTGTAATTTTATAGTCAGAAGATCGTAGGGACGATTCCCAATCTGCGTCTTTCTACATCGAGTGTGTACGTGTGGGTTCTCTCCAGGTACTCCGACTTTCTCCTACAGTCCAAAAACATGACCGGTCTATTTAAACTGCCCTTAGTTGACTGTGTGCATGGTCAGTTGTCCTGTGAGCCTCTGTGTTGGCCTGCGATGGACTGGCGACTTGTCAAGCGTGTATCTGGCCGCCCTCATAATATCCGCTTTATATTATTCACTAGCCGCCTGGCCAGCAATAAAAGTTTTGAGTCCATTCCAGCATAAATTGCATTCAGTTGATCAGTGTGATTTCATTGAATACACTAAGGCCTGAGTGACCTACCACATATAGGAGTCTTTGTGCCTTTCCCAACAACAGAACTTTATTAAAACTGGTAAAAACAGGTAATATGTTAAAATCCATGATGAAATGCACAAGCCTTTTGAAAAGAAAACAAGCCCGGGAAACCACCTGACCATACTCAACAGTAGACTTGGAAATTGCCCATTGTTCCTGTTAAGGTAGAATTTCATCAAACTCCCATATTACCAACATTTTATTTGTGATAGTAGGAGAGGCAAAAAAGCATTTTTTGGCATGCTTTCCACCACAGGGTTGTTATGGAGACATGTTATGGAACTATTTAACAGAACTTCAACTGTTTTAAGCTAAATAATTACCCTGACTGTTGACTTATCAGTACCTATTTTTTGCACATATTTCTGGACTTTGTGCACATCTGCTTACTTTGACATGTTTGTTTGTCTTTCCCATTTTGAAGACTAAGAGAACTGGACCTATTTGTCTAGTCATTTTTACACAATAGGAAAAAAGAAAGTCACTAGATAAGAGCTGCTTGATAATGATTCACTTAAAAAAACGTAAAAATCACATCTTGGTTCATTATATAGGAATTGATAACTGTACTAGTAAGTGTATAATTGGAAATTTCATTAAAAAACATTTATTTTTCTCAGTTTCAAACCACTTTGTCAATTAGGAATATATGGGAATACATTTGCCATAATCATAATATCCCTCTGCACAGAGTGAATACTGCAATTGGTTCTTCTTTGAAGATAAAAATATTGAGCAATTTTTTAAAATAAAATCTGTAAATGATCTTTTATGCTGTTGAAAAAAATACAACTTTGAAGAAACAAAGTTTGAGATAGTTTGAAACCAAAACTATATTTAGAACTTTTAACTATCAAAAAATGTATTCACTTATAAGACAATCAAATTATTATTACTACTAATATTAGTATTGTTGTACTTTTGGCAAATTAATTTCCTAAAAGTTAACTAAACCGTTGATCCTTTACAGCAAAATGAAGTTAATGGTTTGTTTGTTTTTCTACTAAGTAAAGCAGAAATAGAAACAAGAGGCCGCAGAGCGACTAATCATGCTAAGGGTGGTCGCACTACATTTTAATCTTATGCCTGAGGCTCCCTCCAGTGCTGAATATGAAAAATTAAACTGCTCCTACCCTGGGTTGAAGTGTCTCATGGTTTTCAGCCCGTAGTCTCTTTCTAAAAAAATAAAGGTCCCGCAGTATCAAAAGTTTAAAAGGTTGAAATATGTTGCTCTGCCTCCCGCCAGAAGAAGTCCAGGATCAGCGTCAGATCAGAGCGGAGTTACTTGGAAAGTGCAGCGGTAGATTTGTGAGCAAAGATACGGAGCACAACCAGAGCTGCGCAGCTTACCGCGGAGCAAACTAACCACACTCTCCGGTTGCCATGGGAGATCACGTGACCGGGCTGGTTTCCAGTTTCAGCGTCCGACTGACAGACAAACTCAAGGCTGAGCAACATCTTCTGGTGTCATAACTTTTATTTTTTAAAGAGTTCGTTTTAAGACGCAAAAATAAAACAATGCGGGGGTGAAGGTTTTATAATATTTAATAAATAAATGATTTGTGTTATTTTATCACGAAAATTTGTTTTATTCCTTAAACATCTTAAATGGGCTGAGGTTAAATAGCCTTTAAAGCAATAAAAATGTATAATAATAGCGCAGTGTTTCATCATTAGCATCACTTGTGAAATAAAATTGTTATGCGTTTAGATGCATAACAACTATGTAGCATTTTTTTAAAACTCTCACTAAAGCAGTCAAGTAGATGTGCTTTAGGTCTGTAAGAAAACACCAAAATTATATTTCTTTCTTTCTTTTTTTTTTTACTTTTTAAATATTCAGAAGTTTATACATCTTGTTGGTATTGGGTCAATTTTAAGCTGCAGTACTTGAGCTAAACATTCAAGTTTCCTTGCACAATGGTCTCACAATAGATTAGTGGCTTAGGGTGGACAGAACTGGTGCAACTGAATCCAACATGGAGGCCTACAAACCTGATTGTAGGCCTCCATCTTGGTACATGTTGCCCCCCCCCCCCAAAAAACGACCTTTTATGTTGCTTGTGCCATGTCAGTGCAGGACTGGTGTCAAAGCACTTTTGCTTCCACCTTCAAAGAGAATCTGCAAAATCCGCCATTGTAGTGTTGTGCACATAGAAATGATTTTGCTTGTCCTAACTGGTCTTAAACATAACAAGATGATTAGAGCTTAATGGAAGGTTAATGAATACAGAACTGGAAGGATTTTATAGTTACTACATTAAAACTATGGCATTCCTGGAGATTTATGTCTTACTGGCTGCTGATAAATTAAATGGCTGTTGCATTTAGTTTTTTTCTATGTGTAGGTTTGTTTAATAAATTGGACTTAGAGTAAAACAATAATAAATAAGGATTACTACCTTGTTGCATTTAAGTGCACTTTTACCTTCCTTTGCAGTGATTTACTGTTATCTAAAACGGGAAATATGTTGGCACTGATCCACTCAGTAACATCAGAGCAGCATTTATTTTGTGATGTGTAATGCATGCAAACCTGGACAAGAGTTACGACTACAGATCCTCTGTTGCCCTCTTGTGGACAAGTAAAAACAAAGTCATCTTACTTCCTTTCCACCTTTATGGCCATAGATTTTAATAGACTTCATTTAATTCCATATAGTCAAAAGGTTAGCTCATCTCAGAAATTGGCTGAATCTACTGCCAACATAGCACAAAAATCAGCAATTGGAGAACAACTGAAAGATGTAATAACTGTGCAAAAAGTTTGTGAACAGTAATAGGAAGTGTGTGATTTCTATAATGACAAACAATGTCATCCTTTCCACTGATTATTGTGACAAATATTAATATTGTTCAACGTGACATTTGCAAATGTAAACAGAAACTTAAATTATTTCTATTTCAAGGTGATACACCTTAGATATTATCCTATCTATTTAGATCAAAAACAGACGTCTTAGTTACATTACAATAATTTTTAATTAAAATCTTCCAGAGTAATAAATCATTTTACCGTCAAATGTATACTTAATATAAAAAATGCCAGTGAAATAAATGAACACAGTTATATTCAGTGTGACAAAAGTGTATTTTGTGTTGACATTGTTGACGTCTCAGATTCAAGTGTTTGTCAGATACACTCTCAGTTGGGCTGCAGTTGCCACTCAGTGCATCTTGTATTATGTCATATTGTGTACTTTCCATGGTGTTGTAATTATTAGTATTAAGTACAGTTGTTGTTTCTCGGATTTGTTTTTTCTCTTTCTGCAGATCAAGACACAGACTTCAAAGGTGTGACTTGTGTTCTCTCTCTCTCTACTTCTTTTTCTGTTCTACTCCTTTCTCCTTCTTTCCTTTTAAACAGTTCCCTGTCTTTTTTCCTGTCTATTCCGTCTCTGTGTCTATTACATTTGAAATGAACCCAAAGAAATGTCTAATTAAAGTATCAATGACAGAAGCTGTAATGCTCCACTTATAAAAGTAAATCAAAAATTTGGCGTCACCTTAACACTCAATGATTCTGAGTGCCACACAGGACACATCTGAAATGTAAAAATTAAAATTAAAACAGTACTTGTAGAATTCGAAACGCATACCCACTGAAATGACTTCCTAAAATTAAATAAATATGATTACGGTGCAGAAATCAAGATTTCCGTATACTGTAAATGCTGGCACCTTATTTATTAAGAATAGCTCCACAATAAGTTAGTCCCTTTCAGTACGAATGACACTTCCTGTAACATGTAAAAGAAAGAAGAATGGATATAAGGGTTGCACCATAAGGAATACAACCAAAGGCTTTTCTCTCAACACAGGAATTTAAACATGAAACAGAACAACTGAAATGGACCTTCACAAAGTAAAACTAAACTCCAACTTTACCAAAACTTACACACACAAGCAATTTTAAGCGTTGCTCCTTTCTAAGACAATAAATCAGCATGACTTTCGAAATTAATAATTATCCTCACGGTACAAATGCTTCTCTGGCATTTGTGATTAAAAAAAGAAGCAGACTGGCTGCAGGTTGATTTCTGTTTTAAACAATAGGTCAATGATTAACAACTGCTTAGGAGTGCTTGTTAAAGGTCTAAATTGTTTTTGGACAATATTGAAAAGCACAGAGTGATGCTGAAGCACAGGCTGCTTTGTGCCGCCTCAACAATGGCCTCTGCGTGTCCAGATGTGCGCCGCTGCAGACCCCTGGCCCTCCGTCCTGCTGGAGACCCGCCAGGTAGGCGAGACGAAGACTCTCGTGGAGCTGCTGGAGTCGAGATGGATGCACCTTCATTCCTGACAGTAAACAGCAATCAAGGCAGATATTTTCACCAGCACTAAATACCTGACACACACACACACACACATGGCACACAACGCAGGTCTTAAAATAACAATTAGCGTGGAAATGGAGGAGGGGTGATTATAAATTCCATTCAGGAAAAGGTCTCGGCTGTGGGGTGGGAGGTGGTGGGGCAATATCAGGGGCAGGGGGGGAGTCCTGTCGTTCTCAGATTGGGGTGAGGGGTGGTGGGGGGGAGGGAGGGGGGGCTAGCAGTTTTTGCAATCAGCATTAAATAGAGCAGTTTTGTGCCTGTGTGATTGTCAAGTGGGCCATTACTCGTTGATAAGAGCACTTTTTCCTTATGCCGCTCTGATTGGGCTGAGCATGCTGCTCAGTCTCGCATGCTGTCCCAATGCAATCAGGGCCCTCTTTCACCGCACTGCCATTTTCACTGCTGTGATTTCCACCCAAGTCCCCCCACCACTCCACCCCCCCCCTCGCCCACCGCCTCAATCCTCCACCCAACCCTACCCCCCTTCCCCTCCCCGACCCCCCTCCCACCTCCTCATCCAGCCTCCCACCTCCTCCCTTTAGATTCAATGAGTGCCCATTTACAGCAAGGAGAAAAGGTCACGCTAAACTCGTTGGGTCAATTGTAAACCACCTCAAATCCGGCTGATTTCAATGAAAGAAATGAGTTGGGTGCAGCCCCCCTAAGAAAGCAAAGGTCCACGTGGAAGTGGCAGAGTTTTTTTTTTTTTTTTTTCACTTTGCTGAACTAAAATCTCCCCCACATTCTTTCATTTAATAATGCTGAGTTTTTATGAGACGATGTCGTAAATCAGTCAAAATCCGAATGCTTGGCTCATCGCAGCTAGGTTGAAATATAAAACAAACATTATAATTAAGTCTTATATTATGACACGTCTTCCATCCAATGAAAAATATTAAATTGGAAAGTTTAATCAATCCAGACTTGGATGCCAGCAGCACTTTTCGCAACAAGTTAGACGAGAGACAAAAAGAGAGAAACAGAGTGTAAACATAACAAAAAGCTTGTAGGGGATGCAGTTAAGTCCAAAAGTGTTCATACCCCCTGATGATTTAAGGTCTGGGAAGGCTGACACTTTTTCCATTTAAAAAAACTAAGTGGATACAATAAATTAATGATAACATAATTTTGTTTTTGCTTCTATGTGCTTAAATATAATAAATCAATATTATATATAATTAGTTCACATTCTTCACACCTGGATCATAAATATAAGAAGAATTTTCATGTCAAATAGGGTACAATTAAACCACTTCTTGGTATTTTAAAGAATTCAAAAGGTGGCAGGAATTAATAATACATTTTAAAATGAAAGTTAGATAAAACTTTTCCCATGTAAATTGATTATTTATTTGGTGTAATATATTATGTAATTTTAAAAAAATCTTTTTTTGCTTTTGCTTTTTATATTTGTCATGAACATACACCACTGCTGGAGAAGGAATAATCAGCTGGAACATCAAAAATACATTTTTGGACAAATAAATCTAAACTTTACTGCAAAAACTGCATTTGTAATTTCTGAGAGATGTGGTTTGATTTATCTGGGATTTAATCCGCTGTTTAAGAAACCCCACTTTGGGTCCTTTATTCTAAAAAAAGGAGAGATTCTAGACTCTATTATAAAAAAGGATGGAAGTTGGTGTCTGCAAAAATGGCATATGAGTGACAATAGAAACGGTTACTGCTCTCTATTTCTAAATTGTTAAAGGTTGGACTGATGAGACTTCACAAACAAGAGTTCAAGTGATTTGAAATTGTCTCTTATTCTTTTTGTTGCAAATGGATTGTGGTAAAACTACTAATAATCTGACATAGGTGTTCTTTAAAAATGAATAGCAAAGCGCAAACAATATTTTTACCCTGGCATGTTTTTGTTTTTTTATTCAACCAAGAAGTTTGATTGTGAAAATATTTACATGTCGGAATTGCAAAATGCAGAAGACAAAGCAGACAGTCTTTTCTTCTGTTTTTATATCTTGATTTTTTTGTGTCAAAGCAATCAAAAATTTTGAAGCAATTGCTAACCAGCACCTTGCATGACTCCATTGCTATTCTGAAACTCCTCTTTGGTGATAAGCTCCAAATCCTTGAGGCTGGAGAGATTTACTATGAGTACCAAACAGCTGGACAACTCCAAGAATTAATTCCCTTTAGATATAAAATGTTGGTAAAATTAAGTTGGCCTTAAACCTAAATCTGTCAGTGGTGCGAATAGTTTTGAGTATCCTGATTACAGAATGGGTAATATTATGTTCAGTCAGAGGCATTTTCAGATTTGCTGCACTACTGACTGCTACAGGAGATCCTTCCATCACCAACTGCAATAGGCCATAAACTGTATATCCCTCATTCTCGCAACGTTAGACGTAAAACAGTTAGGCGGTAAAACAAGTTTGTTCTCATGTTGATGGATGAGATGTTGTTTTTGTCTGATCCACATCACGCAACCCGTCTGAAGAGTTAGCCAAGCAGGACTCAAAAAGTCAAAACACTAAACTGTTACACAGCACGATTCCCATCTCTTCCAACATCTACACTCGTATCAGCTCGTGGCGAATTGAAGCGAGAAAGACTTTGACTTGTCTCCGAGATAAGGCCTTAAAAACGTTAGAGACCCCCTTCGCTCTGGTGGACTTTCATCCCTTACAGCCGAGAACCGTGCAGCTGCCGCTTGGATTTTTGGTTTTTTGTCCGCTGCGGTCGGAGCGTCCTCCGGTGTGGACGACTCGGTGGTTGGAGGTGTCCTGCAGCGAGCTGTGCTTGAGCAATGTTATCAGATGGAGAGTATTCATCTCCACTGGGTGGAACAGGACACATTCGGATGGAGGCACGCTAACTCCTTTATCCCGGTGAGATGGTGCGATACGATCTGGGCTCATGCTGCTGCAGGTCCGACTGTTATCCAGCCACAACACAGCAGCTGTGGACAGAGAGAGAGAGAAAAGAGACCTCACTTCCTCCTGACTGTGAGTAGTGGCTGTAGGGTAAGTGAAGGGGAGGTAATAATCAATCAGGCGACGGGTTGATAAAAGAATAAAAATCTAAACGAGAAACCCAGGGGGGTTGTAGGGGGGTGGCATCCTTTTGATTTCTGTAAATCAGCTCCGATTGCAAACAATACGATTTTGTCTCCGGATGGATTCATATGATTTGCATAAACCCCAAAGCAGGTGATCCAACTATTTTGAACTAAACGGCAAATTGCAAGGAACCCCCTCCCCGCTGAGAACGTTTGTGTTGCACATTTTCACGTTATGTATTTCACCGCCAACAGGTGAAATACATAACATGGTGAAGTTCCTCCGTCTCTCAAACCATCTAACATCTAAATACTCAGAGGGACTGAGCTAATTATGACCTCAGGGTGTTTGGTGTTTAATGATGGTGATCAGGTTTTAACCACTGATTACTGACTGGGGCGATAATGAGTGGTTGCAGATCACTTAAAGTAAGAGATTTTTTTATTTTTTTGCTTTCTTTTGTTATTTTATGTTTTCATACGTTGTGGCAAATACACAGAAATTTACTTGTTAACAATGCGGTCGATGTTCTTGAAAACAGAAATAGATTTTTTAAAAAAACTATTTGAAGGTACAGCCACAGTTGCACATACATAAGGATTTCAAGAGTATGAAAGACAGTGTTTTGTCAAAATGATTGATTCGAGTAAGACCTTTTATTCACATCACCGGATTTTACAGCCACAATCTTCACTGCATTTTGCTGGGATTTTGTGTGATAAAAAAAAATCGAAAGACAAATTGAGCTAAATAAAATTTTTAAAAAGCCACTAGCAAAGGTGAAGCTGCACACATGAAATTTGTCTTAAGCCTCCCTGGTAAGGTCTATTCAGGGGTCCTGGAGAGGAGGGTCCGTCGGATAGTCGAACCTCGGATTCAG
>CAEGAF010134824.1:0-30642 GCA_903067075.1 Micropoecilia bifurca | reverse complement strand
ACATTTTCGTTCATTGAACTTCACAACTTCTCCTTTCGTTCATTGAAAATCAAAATACACGCAAAAAAGCCCAATTTGTCTGTGAAGCAAGATTTCAATCGAGTGAAGTGCTTCGCTTTTTAGCATGGGCATTTTGAATCCTAATTATTATTTTATACGGTTTGAATTTTACTTTTTATTTATTTATTTATTTTGTAAGATATTTTATTTTGGCGTTGGTGGCCTTTAGTGAATTGCAGATAGACAGAGGGATGGAGTGAGAAGGGGAAGACATGCAGCAAACAATCTGGACTGGAAATCAAACAATGATAACTTCGTTAAGAACCGTGGCCTCTGCACACGGCGCGCTCACCGCCGAGCTCAGCCACCCAGCACCCCAAAACTTCACAATTTGATTGGATTTAAACAATTTGAATGGAACTTTTATGAGTGGGTTTTTAAAAACACTGACTCATTTAGACATTTTTCACATGAAGCAGCTGCTACCAGTAACCCACCACCACTAGTTTTAAAGATGTGGAAAGAGATGACATCATGGGATTTTTCTTTATTTCTTTACTTTTTTCCCCCATAAAAGTTACATATCGACACTAACCTCACATTCAGTCTGCGACAGTTGGCTGGAAATGACACAGTTTTAAGAGATTCAGTCATAAAAATAACTATGTATTTAAGAATTTAAGCCTATGAGAGAAGGTCTGTAAAGAGATCCTGCCCTGACTTTTGGTAGCTCCAGCTCCACGAATAGATTTACAGGCTTTCATTAAAGTAGCTAGCGGTTATGCAGGGCAGAGGCTCTTGGACAGCCGTCTGTGTGTGTATGTGTGAGTCCGACTTTATTTGGCGCTAGGTGTGTGTGTGTGTGTGAAAAGCTTAGACCCCAGATTGCTTCCAGAAGCACAGTTCCACAGCCTGCTGTTTCATTACAGCTACAAAGCAACCGCAATGCTACACAGAGTGCAGAGTTGCATTTCCCCCCCCTCCTTCAGCTCCGCTCTCTGTTTTGTCCAACCTTTTTCTCCCTCCTACTTTTTCTTTCATGGTTAGAGTTCGATCACGAAACAACAGCTGTATAAATTCACTACTCTCCATTTTGGGATTTCAGTGGGAAGGGGAGCCAGACAGATCCAATTTCATACTACTTTGAATTCAAACCAGTAGATTTTCCCAGCTGAAACTTCAACTCTAGAAATCTCAACATTTCCTAACTGCTACATTTTCTCCAGTTTCATCAACTTAATAAAGACTTCTTCTAGATTCAATTTATTTCTTTTTATAATTCAGCTCAAAATAGATATTTACATACACTGCATGAAAAGACTAATTTGTATCTGAGTTTGACATTTAATCAGATTAATTTTTTCTCTTTTTTCCTCAGATTCTACAGAGTGAAAGTCACTAAAATAATTGTCTTTTTATGATAGATTAATTCAACATTTAAGATAAATTCTTACTTTTTGATGTATTTTAACACACATTAAACACATTGCTACTCTGTGTGTCACCACAAAAAAAACTAAAGAAACAGGCAAGACAGCTGGACCTTCCACATTTTAATTCCAATTTCTCGATGCTTGAAGGTGCTGCAGTTCAGTGGAGTCCTGCCTATTTGTGGTTCAGGAGTCACAAATTTTCTCTCTGTGTATTTTTCAGTGGAAAGTGATTACAAATTATTTGTGGGAAATTAACTGATATTTTTTTTTAGAGCACAACAAAACTTTTGACAGAAAATGTAGTTTGTGAATCTGAAGTATACAGGCACAATCCTACTTGTCACAATTTTTTCTAGAATTATGAAGCAGCTAATGCAGCAGCTGCATTTATTTTTACTTGATTGGCTCTACCACTAGAACAGTAAAATGGACTTTTATCTTTAGTGTCAACTAGGTTCTATGAATCTGTCTTTAGTATGTGAAAGTAATGCTGAAACGTTTTCCACTGTACAGATGAAATCATGGTATTCTATATTTGCTGTTTGAACTATTAAAATAGGAAGTTATATGTGTTTTTTTTAGAGATGTTCTCAAGTATTTGCAGTCTGTTGGTCTTCATGACTGAGGTCCATAACGTCTGTGAATAACCTCTGGGGTCCTGCTGAAGGACAGCTGGTTATTCATCAGATGTTGTGACCAGTCAGATGGACGTGTAATCAGGTAGATCCATAGATCCAACAGAACACGTTGTAATTGACCAGTTGCTCTGTTCTTTACTTTACAAGCAGAAAACAGGCCCTGCACGCTTTCATGATAACGACGTTAGCCGAGTGTGTGAGTGTGTGTGTGTGTGTGTGTGTGTGTGTGTGTGTGTGTGTGTGTGTGTGTGTGTGTGTGTGCTTGGCTGTTTACACCCCAGACATTATGAGGCCTGACATTGATTCTGCACACTTAAGATTTCCAGATGTGGTTAATTCAAACCAGTACCTGGCAGGTTTTTAATAAACACACAGATACACACTGCAGGTTCTCAGTGCTGTTTATTGTGAGCTCTTCCTGCGCTGCCTAATTAATAACGTATGTATTACCGGATGTGGACGGGTGAATTACTCCACCGCTTGACTCTCTTCAGCAGAACATTAACCTCAACCGAAGCATTAAGGAATTGGGTAATTTGATTCACAGATTGGATGACAGGAGCAGAGAAAGATGAGGAAAAGGATGAGGAAGGAGGAAGAAAAAAATGCAGTGAAAGTTGCATGGATATCTCCTGAGAGTTTTTAGTATCAGGGTGAAAGTGAGCTTGAGACAATAACTGCAGGAAACTGAGAGTCTGTCGGTCCAAAGTACTGGAGCTTGGATCGATCAGAACCCAGTCAGGACCTCCTGGGCTCAGAGGGAAGTGCATGGTAGGATGTTGTGCGCTGTGCCTAGATGAGGCATATTGACACATTATGCCAAGTGACATTGAACAGTCACAACTAATGGACTATTTATAATTTTAAGTGCCTTGCCTCGAGATATATCAATTATCAATGTTAATGCAGTGGCTAACCTTTAACCTCTTTCAACAAAAAGATGACTGTGAGTTTTAAAGGGTCATGAAGTAAAGTCAATTTTTTTCAGCTTTACATAATGTTATATTATTATTGCTTCGTGAAAAACATGTTGCTTTGATATATGGATCTTTGAGGAATCCTTTAATCTCCCATAACAACCATTCAGCTGTGCAAAATGCCAGGGTGGGCCTAGCCCCGCCTTCAAGACTCATCTCCTCCTCCTCAGAGCTTCAGTTTTCAACCTTCTGAGCTTCAGCCTCAGAGAGCCGCCCTCCCCTGGTGACTCCCCCGCTCAGCTCCTTCAGACTAGCCAGCAGCAATTAGCAAACAACGAGCTAATTGCTCGTTGTTTGAAGTCCAATGTTTGAAGTCCAATGCTTTTGGCTGGTAAAAATGTTAAAAGGTTAATAGAGGAGTCATGCTTTGATGACTTCCTGAAGGCAAAGTTTCAGAAAGAGCAGGAGTTTTTAAAGAGACAGAAGCCCAATTTCAAGGTGGTAATCACAAAGTTACATTGCATTTAAGTCATACTTGATATTGCTAATATCTAATATGATATTTACAAATATATGAAATGTTACTGAAAGTAACTTTCAAGTGGTCAAATACTTTTTGTAGGTGGTGTGTGATCCAGACTAGCGCAGCACCAATAGAAAGCGTCAAAGTTTGTGGCTGTTAGTCAGTCAAAACTAATCTTTACATTTTCTGTCAACTGTCATGGTTTCTTTTTCCCGCAAAATACTCTGAATCCTGCCGGATAAATAATTCTTGCCAGAGTACAGAACAGAGCCCTGACAGCTGAACTGACAACCAGTCTTTAGGAAGCCGTCTCCTTCATTGTTCAGACTTAGAATCTCAAACATAGATACATGCTATCAAATTTAAAGTGCCGGCCTTCATTGTGCGGCTCCATGATAATAGCCAACATCACACACTCAGAGCAAGCGGAATGGGATTTGAGAGATAGACGTCACTTTGACAGGGAATATTATGACATATTTTTACTTGACGATCTTCAATGTCTTTCTATTTGTGACTTGTCTTTCTCTCTGTACAACGATGGACTTCAAATAGTTTAGAAATCAGCTCATAAACCTTCCCAGATGCACAGGCAACAATTGCTTCCCATAGATCTGGGCTGTCCAAAGTGTGGCATGAGGGCCGACTGCGGCTCCTGGACTGAGTTTGTGTGGCCTCACCAGCACAATTGAATCTTTTTCTTTGCAACTAAATCAAAAACCTGACCACTGAAATAAAATCATCCTAAAATGAAAAATGTGAGGTAGATCAAACTATTTCTCTTTTAATAACTAAGCTTTTAGCATTCTCTTTAAATTTATAGTAATTGCTTGTCACTCTGTTGTCACAGCACCAAAGTAACAGGCAACTAAAGCATGTACATCCACACAAAAATTGAAATATAAAATATGTACAAACTGAATTAAGAATGACATTGATAAATAATGCATTTATTAAACATGGCTAGTTACAGCAAGAAATCTAAAGTAAAAGTGACTTAATTTATGTTCTTGTTGCTAAAAAATTGACTAAGTCTGAACTCTTCTTTTTTGTATTAATCTTGAAAGAACTTGTAAACTATATGTCTTTTTTTTAATAAGGCTTAAGTTTTGTATCTACAATGATTTTTATTTTCCTTTCCAATAAAAAAGCTGTCAACTTTTTCATTTACTTTGAGTATTGGAGGCTTGATTTCTTGTTGAGAAGCTTTTAATGATCTATTGATCAGCAACACACTGCTGCTACTCGCCGTACTAAATCCCATGGAGGCCGTATTTCCTTTAATCCATCACTGTACACCGAGGGATTAACTGCAATAAAGCAGAAGTGCAGCTTGCAATGGAAAATTTATTCAGGAACAATCTACACCAAAATATGAAATATTACAGAAGGTAATAAAAGATAATGTGTTTGTAGAATATGATTTATATTAAGTAAAGATCAACCAACAAAAAGAAGAGGAAAATACTTACCCTGTGTTGGGCCGTCCACTACAGACGAAACAGCAGATTTTTCTGGTTTAAACAAGGTCAACCAGACCTCTGGTACTACCTATTGTTTAAGGCATCTTAATACAACAATGGAAACAACTCTCAAGTGGGTCCATGGTATTCACAAGGGTTAGGAACCACAAAGAAATAATATGCATGAATACTTGAGACATCCTCTTATACTTGCTTATTTTTCATTACCCAGAGAACTCAGTTGATTTCTACCTCCGTTGTCCATAGGTAATGGAGGAGTTGATAAAGATGATGCTAGTCAAGGTCATTCTTGAAATCATCCTACCAATCTTAAAAAGATGGAGGTGTCGATATGAATATATTATCATGCTGAACGTTTTTAAGCGGATATCCCTACAGGTTTTCTTTCATATTTACACTGTGAGTGGAAGTGTTTTGTTTCTAAGAAAGTGGTCTGGGAAATCCAGTTTACGCAAATCCTCATGAGTTACAGCAATAAGATGGAGACTGGAGATTATTAGAGAATAAAGCTGGAGTAGGTAATTAAAAAAAAGAAGATGTTTTTGCACATATTGGTTTGCAGTATCATATGAGACAGATCATCTGTGGGGTAACAAAATTTAGCCCCTTTTGCCTCCTTTCTGTGGTCCTACTGCCATCTGCAGAAATCCACCACTAAGTCATAAACAACCAATCAGAGCCAGGAGGAGTGTCTTTGCACTGTCAATCGGGGATGGGTATGTGCTGCTGGATGTAGTAATGGGGAAAAACCTTATTGACATAGGAAGCAACTTACCAATGTAGTTACAATGTTTATCCAGCTTCATATATTCTAACTAGCCTTAGCATTCATAACAAACACTGTTGTCAGAAAGAAGCTGTAGTGTAGCAGAGAGCAAAGGGGTGGTTCTGTGCAGCGCATACACAAGGTTGATTGACAGTGCTAAGACCCTCCTCCTGGCTGCAATGTTTTCTTTCTGACTGACTGGTAGTTTTAAGAAACATGGAACCTACTGTAACATTAAGAGATAACTAAACATGACCACATAAACATGGAGGAAAGCTTATTTTTCCTTCTTCCATATAATTTTTTTTATTCCAGCAGGTATGTTTGGTTACTGGCTTTAACGACTAAACAAAAAAAAATTAACATTTTTAAATGGAGTTTGTCTAAGTTAGTTTTTATGCCAAAATAGCTGTAAAATAGGACAATACCAGAGTATAAGTGTCTAAAGTCAGGGTTGGTGTTGTAAAGTTTCATGATTTGTGGAACTTAGAGACAATTAGAGTAGATTACTGTTAAAACAGATATAGATTAGTACTGTGGGAATCTCCATTAGATATAGAGCTAAATGCAGATATAGAATTTTTCTGAAGCTTAAGGAATTTTAACTAATAAGTAGGCACTATCTCTGGAGACAAAGTTTTGAAGAGATGTATTACTTTATGTCTTTACAAAATAAACTTGTGCTGTCATGAGTGAATATTAACCTTCAGAATCTGAAAAGATATTAGTCAAAACATGTTTAGTTTCTTTTCATTTATTTTTGCTGTCCAATTTGGATTGATTTGCTTGAGAACAAAGGAAAGTGTTCATCAAAAATATACATTACATGTTAAAGGAGATAAAATCATCCATGCAAATCCTTTGTCAGTAAGTTTAAAAAAAATAAAATGATAATACTCTCCCATTATTGTCCTAATTAATTAAACACACTATCTTTTTCACCATGTTTCATTTTATCTCACATTTTAATTTGCAAACGTGATTATGAAGTGGATTTGTTGAAAGTCTAAACTTAACACAGAAACACTATTGTTGCCTTAACTTCTCAACTGCAGGTGTTGAATTCATTATCGCCGGGTTAACCGCCTGCAGATCTTCTCACATTGATTTTTATTGCATCATCTCACTTGGAGGAAAAGTAGAAGCACTTTTACAGCTTTAGAGCTTGTTATAAGTTTGACTGACAGAGAAAATGGAAGTTTTGTCATTGGATTTTTTTCTTCACCGCTCTAATTCACATCCTCATGTAGGTTTTGATCTTTGTACTCATAACCACAGAACTGCATCTGAAGTGCTGCAGGTCTGGATACACACCTTATCAAGCGATGTGTATCAATAACATCTACTTTAAAACTAACTAAGGCAACAAAATGTTACCTAGGGTCAGGTTTAATGCCATTTTTTCTTATTTGAAACCTGTGTTTTGCTTTAATTTGAGTTATGTTTGATTCATTTGAATTCTTGTCATTGTCTGATAAATACAAATGTGACCAAAACAAGAAACTTTTAAAGGCACCTCAAATCTGACAGATTTTATTTTAGAAAAATTCTTTGACACTGGCTTACTCTGTGAAATATTAATCTTCTTCAATGAGCCATGAGCCAAACCGGCATAGAAGCTGTTCTCATTCAGGAAGGTGACTCCATTCAGTCATGATAAGGACCACAGCTACTGCTGAACACTGAAACTTAGAGGGGTTTTCTGCTGTCCAGCATTGTATTTTTTCTTTTTCTGTATTTTTGCAGATACACACACACACACACGCCTACACACACACACACAGTTGGAGTCATTCCTTTTGCAGGACTAGTTTTAGGTTTTGCCCTCAGGGAACCCCAAAAGAATAAAAAATAAAAAACTCAACTTAAATCTCTCAATCTTTAGCTTGAAACACACACACACACACACACACAGTCTTACGCATACACACACACGCATTCAGGCACACAACAATCTATCACCATAATCAAGCTGGGAACGAATTGGAGCTGGCCGGTCATACATCACCCTCTCTGAGCTTGTTAAAGACAGATGAAAACACACCCAAACACACACCTCTGTGGACACAGTGAAGCATGATGCCCCTTTAAAATGACAAGCAGGGGCAGGGAAGGCACCGCCTCACACGGTCAGATGGAAGATTACCAACCTTTGAGCCCCTAGAGGGCAGAGCTCCTCCTACATGGACGTCACGTCTTCAGTCGGTGGCTTGTCCCCAGACGTCTTGGCTGTTCATCCACATGGTGTTCTCTAAAGTTAGAGGGTCCAGTGTTTTCATCTTCTTGACCAACACCTTACAGCATAAAATAATAATAATAATAATAATAATCATAATAATAATCATCATCATAATAATAATAATAATAATAATAATGAAAAAATACGAGAATAAAGTGATGTTAAGGAAGTATCGCCATACGGGAATAAAGTTGGAACAACAATATAAGAATAAAGTCGTAATTTTATAACATTTTTCTAGTAATGTTATGCATAGTAATGCAGTGGAAAATGACTACAAGTTAACATCTGCTGATCATGTTGTACGAAATGCTTATGAACTTTCACCTAAAGAACTATTTGGTTTACATGCCCCAGGCTGGGACCTGTTCCCCACAGCTGCACGAGAACCAAACTGTCTCACCTATTTGTTTTGGATCCTTTATCTTGGTATAAAACTAATGTGTTGTCTCTGCCTGGCAGAGCTTTGCATCCAGACCCGCTTCATGATTGATTGCCCAACAAGCTCTCTGAGTTGTGCACAATTCATAAATGAACCTGATTGATTGATATTACCTGAATGGTGCTTGGTAATCATTTTTTACACAACAATTTGGTGCCGAAAACTGAGATCCCTCGACTGGACATCCGAGGACGTCGACGAACAGCATTAAGCACGTGACCTGGACTAGACTCCAGCCTCAAACATGAGGTTTGAGGCTGGAGTCTAGTCTTTGAGAGAGAAGAGGGCTGTTGGTCGGCTCCACGCCTCTGGCTCTGGGATCAACAAACTCAAAACTACTGTTATCAGGTGGGATACTCACCCAGGCTAATAAATTAACTTTGCAAACTCCAAATTATAAAATCTAAAATAGTAAAGGATCCGATAAACCTTTCACCCTAGGGAATAGAGCTTGGCGGTATTAAAAGGTAACTGGGTTAAAGTCCCAAGGGGAAAATAATAAAAAATAGAATAAATCAATACAAATGAAATAAAATACAAAAAAGAGGAAAAAGGGTGGGTTAAAGTCCCCCTCAAACTGTTTGGCTTCAAGTCGCAAACTGGGTTAAAGAGAGAGAGAAAAGAGGGAACCATGTATTTCTAGGTTAGAGTCCCAGTGAAAGTCCTTATTGGTAAATAAGACAGGCATTTTCTTGAGCTTTGGTTTTCTAATTTGAGGGAACCAAACTTTTAGAGAATCCTAAAGACCTTTTTCAGAAACAAAGGCCCCTCTTAGAGGAGGCAGAGCGACCACAAAGCTGATTTGACGTTTGCAGTCTAAAGAGGAAATTCCACCCAATTCAAGAAGAAAGGGGCCCAAGTGGTTCCAGAATGCAATCTCCTTCTCAGGGTGAATTGTTTGACTAAATATGATAATGAAATATTGAAAAGAATAAAAAATGCTGAACATAAATTTTGTGTAGATAAAGTACAGGTTTTAAGATGCTACATGTTTTGTGTTTGAATAAAAAATAATCTTATTTCTTAGAAGGATCAATCAATTAATGTAATTTATAAGGGACCCTTTCATACTAAAAGCAGCTCTTAGAGCTGTACGAACAATTAGCCCTCAGGTTTCTCTGACAAACTTCCGCAAACAGGAGCCATAAAACTGGATGGATAATAAATGATTAAAACTAAATGTTGGTTTAGCCTCATTGTTGATGTTTGAAGGTGGGTTTTCACTCAGAGGCTCAGGCTGGAGTGCAGAAAATCTGTTTTTCAGTGGGATTCCCACAGAGTCAGAATGTTTTGAGGCTTGGGTTGGTCCATTGTCCTTGGTGGTGGGGTCAGTGGAGCCATTTTGGTTCCAGCTGCTTGTTCACTATTCTTTGGCGGAGCAGATGTTGACGTTGAAGGTGGGTTTCGGCTCAGAGCCACGCTGATTCGTTCAGGTGAAGGGTTCTCCCTGTTAGTCGTCTCATGGGATCTGCAGTGTGAGACTTTTGTTTCGGCTTGGCGCCCTGAGCGTTCCAAGGCGACCTGCTTGGTGCGGGGTGTACGACCTCTCCACTGATTTGAGGAAGAGTTGTTTATTTTCACAGGTAGCGTTGATCTCAAAGTTCACCTCCAGCCTTCATTTCTTCATTTCTATAAACTGAAGCTGTTCCATAATACTGCTCATGTCCCAGGGGTTGGATGGAGGCATTTTGCCCTGGTTCAACTTCAGCATCTGAGACTTGCTCCTTTGGGGGGACACGATAAAGGGGACGCTCAGCAAAGCCCGTCCCCAGAGCTCCTTACGGTCACCCCTTCGGCGGGAGTGTACTGCCTTCTCTTGGGGCACAGTGTCCAGCTGTCCTCATGTAGGTTTTGAGGGTAGCACTGGGTCCTCCACCGGATGGAGGTAGACATGGCCATGTCTACCGGGTGGAGGACCCAGTGGCAGGATGTCTGCGGTCGACGATGGCATGGACACACGATGAAGAGACCCCTCCGACCTGTGCAACGAGGAGGAGGGCGGCACGGTGGACAGGGGGCCGGGCCTGGGCAGGTAATCCGGGGCTGGGGTGTAGATCGGCGCTGTGCGGCTGCTGTGACGGAACTGCTGGCGCTGCTGCCACTCGTACAGCTGCAGAACGGTGTTGGACCCCAGGCCCCCCTGGTCTGGAGTGAGGCGGAAGTGACTCAGCTGTGACTTGTACTCGTTGGGTTGATCCGACCTTGGGCTGCGGCGTGGAGTTTTTGGCAAAGTCTGTAAGTCATCCATGGAGGTGTAGCACCGAAAGTGTAGAACAAAATCCAAGCAAACTTATAAGACAGGACGAGAGAGAGCAGGATAAGCTGTCCCTCCTTCAGCTTTTTTGTTAATAAAACAGTTTAAATGCTTTTTAAATGTTTTTCACATTGTAGAATAATAAGGAATTTTTTTTTTTCGAAATTAATGTTAAGGAAACCGATGGGACATTTTTATCTATTAATTTATCAATCTTTTATCTTTACTTAAAAAGCGAAACAAACAACCTCAAAGCTTCCTAAGCACTTCAACATTTTCTTGGAAATCACTTAATGTAAACACCTATTACCTTCTGTTATGAAAAATGCACACAAATGGTACTATAATGTACCATTTGAATGAAGGTGTTGAAAGTGTAAAGAACCTTTTGATGAAATGCATCATGGGATGCTTTTCAGGCCAACCCCCAATGTTGCATAATATGTTACACAATATTTTAAATTGATTAAATAAATTAAGAGCATGTTTATGTAAAAGACTGAGCTTATTTGAGTTAATGAGCACGAACTATAGCTAGGCTAATGAGACAACTTTACATTATTTTTAGACACGGTTAAAAAAACTTGAATAAAAATAAATTCAAACTTGAAACTAAATTAAAATTGATTGATGCAGTTTGTTGATGGCTCTGCATCATGTGACCAGGCTGTTGGAACCATACTTGTTTGCTTTTTACATAAAACACCTATCGTTGTCTCTATGCTCAAACATTTTTCTGCTAAACATCTGCACTAATAGCACTAACTGAAGCAGGAAAACTAGTTGCTTGTGTGCGGTTTATATTTTCACTGATTCCAAGTTATTTGTGATTTTGAATTTCTGTGAAAGCCCAAACATTTTTCCACAGGATTGGTGGTGAGACCATTCCTTACTCCTCTCAGGTTTAAGACTTTTTTTGGAGGATGTTCCGTCAGCCACTGCCATCTCTGTGTGAAAGTCAGCTCACATGAAACAACCCATTGAATTCAAGCATATTACTTAGCAGATGGCTTGGATTCTGATTCTTATGACAATTTGTTGCCAATAGCAATAAATGAGCTGATGTATCTTCGGCAGCAACCTGCCTGTCTTTCACACTTGCTGATGTTGAAATGGTACAATACTTTAAAACATTCTCCACCTAAAACACCTTTTAACCATTAAATATTGGATTTTGCTCAATTCTCACCAACTGAAGTAAAAAAATGCAAAAACAAATTGAAAAATTGAAAGGACATAATAAAAATTCTTATGTTGTCTTATTTCTAAAACCTGTCCACTATGCTTTGTTGAGCCTCACAGACAGTGAGACCCTTCCTGCCATATCACTGCTGCAGCCATCAGACCAGGCGACTGGGACGCGATGAAGGTTTTTCAGAGGAAGCACTGGAATCTAAACGCTGGCAGAGGCCGGACCAAAGGCCGGTCCACAGGCCGGTCCAGGTGCGACTTGTGACCAACACACCTTTCGAAGTTCAGGAAGGAATAACCTGAATCCACACCAACCATAGATGGAAATTACCTGTCTATAATTTCCATCTAGATCACAACTCTAAATGTGAAACAACAGAGTGAGTAGCAAAACGTCACTCTACCAAGTATCAAATTCTTCAACTCAACATACCACAGAGGTCCACTCAACTGCATTGGTCCACTGGCCAGAGGTCGAAGCGCAGAGTGAAGATTTGAACCAAAGTTTTTCTGACAGGAAGTAACAAATTCTGAGCAGATAGACTATCAGTATTTCTGTTTCTACAACCCTTTACCTGCTTTCAGATGGGAAAATCTACACTTTCTTGTTGGGTTTTGAACAGACACTTATCTATATCTTTGCTGCACTAATTTAATGTTTTTTTCTTTTTTTGTGGGGTTTCCTAAAAACATAAAATAGGGCCATTTAATTCTGATCATACTTAGTGGCTTCACTTCAAAAGAGCTTAAGTTTAAAATGAATTTTTCTTGACATAAGAGAAGTCAACTTAAAATAACTCAAATCAGTGTATAATTAAAACTAATAAGTTTAAAAGTTTAGACTAGGTTAATTATAAGTTAAGCACCAGAAATACACAAATTGATGTCATGTTACCACATTAAAATAAGAACTTACGATTTAGATAAAACAAATTAACTAAATGTCTCAATATGCTAACATCAGGATAAACAACAGAATTAAAATGTGCATAAAATCAAAAGTGAGGGGTTAACATAGATAACATGTAATGCATGTTGAGATTTTTACTAAAGTTGCATAAAAATTCAGATTTGACAGAAACGAGCCACTTAAGGATTCGTATAATGCAACAAGAAATAACTTTTTATTTCAATTCATGGGGTAAAGTTAATGAACAAGTCAAATGAGGAGTTAAACAAAGTCAAAATTTAATACAATTTAAAAGGAAATTTTCAAATTATATAGAAATATGGATGAGAGGTATCACCAATGTGTATATGTATACTGAGGCTAATGACTGCATGGGTATGGATGTTTATATTCAGACATACGTAAACCCAGATAAAATGGAAAATTACTTAACACTACTTAAACTATGACCCTCATTATTTAATATATGGTATGAGTTTATGGGGTACGAGTTCATAAATTTCTTACTTCTTTCTACTCCTTGTTGGGCATGTTGAGATTATTGTAGTACAAACATATGTTGTTTGCATTCCCTGTTTATTTGTGTGATAAACAGGGAATGCAAACATAAATTAGTTTATGTTTCTCAGATGACTCCATGTTAACATCAGGGACCTCGTCAGGATTCTTCTGAAACTTTGAGGTCTGTTTTCTCACTAATGCTTTTTGGAGAGTGCCGACATCCATGCGACTTCAACTTCTTTTTAAAAAATGTTATGTCTGTCATGTCTACATGGCCAGTCACATATTTACCATATGCTGTCTGGAATCTTTATATTTGTTGCAATATTTTAAACCAATCATTAAAAGTTTTAATAACACACAGGCATCTTCTGTTTAAGTTGTCAGAAAGCCCTGTGAGGAAAGTGAAACTATGATTGAATGGTCTTTGTACATTTTTAGCAAAGACGCTTTTTTTTGTTTGCAATTAATTTCATTTCATCTAATCACTCTTCATGCCATAAAGACAAAAATAAATTAAATATCTGTCAGTCTTAAAACTCCTGGCTGTGGCAGTAGATGCAGTCAAACATGCCTGAACACTTGGACTCAACTGAGCAGATTGTTCTCCAGTTTTCTACTTTCCTTCTTTGTTGTTTAAAATTTTCCATTCTGGAAAGAAGCAGGCGGAGAGTTTAAAGGCAGCTGCCTTAAATCACTAACCACATCCTGTTAACACCCAGTAAAGCACAAAGCTCTAAAGGACTAATCTCCAGCTCTGCATTTTGGTCTCGTTTCATAATTTAGCCCAACGAAGATATTGATCCCAACTTGGACTGAATGCTGCAGAGCGGGTCTCAAAGCACCGCGAAAGATGCCAACAATAATTAAAATTAAAAAATAACAATTCATGCATGCAAGCAAAAAATAAAAATAAATGAATGGCAAAAAAACAGCATCAATGGCCCTACAAGCTGAATCATTCAGCTCCGTAATTACAAGTGAGCCGCGACCGGCCCGCTGTGGCCTAGCAGAGCAGGGGACAGCCAGATGAGAGGAGAAGGAGAAAGATAGATTTCATGAGCGAGAGGCTCCCGAGGCACCCATGGGGATTGTGGTTACAATGTTGTGCAGTACAACTGTTTACAGCAGACGGAAAGACAGATTCAGCAGGAGAGAGAGGGAGAAAGGAGGAGGAGGAGGAAGATGAGCAGCCGGCTGCATGTTGTCATAACTGGACCTGGTTGTGTTCAGCTGCAATTGTCGTCTTCCACGCAGGAACACATATTCTGCTTTATGGCATCGTCTTCATAATGGGCTCTGAAAGCATCACATCAGCAGAGGGTTTGCAAGACGGGAGGATGAAAAGCAAATAAGAGAGAGAGAGAGACAAGCAACGTGAGACAGCAAGAAGGAAGCTGAAGTTGTGTTCAGGGTGCTGAATGTTAATTAGTTTCTTTTTGTTTGTAGCCCATGGCAAAGATTTTCTCCTGACTCTCTGCTGCTGGATGCAGGTTAGCAGAGATGCAGAAAGCTGTCAGGCGTCGTCTGCGACACCAAGCATGACATCTGTGTCACCAGAGAACCCGACTTCTCTTCTTACTTTTGTCTCTTAAAATCATTGTGTGTACTCCATAGGTGCATTTGCTGCAAATCTGAAATCTTCTCTTCCAGATTTATTTTAACTCTGTCCTAAAGTACCAAAAACTCACTCAATGACACAATCACCAAAACAGAATAGTTTGCCATGTATTTGCACTTTTATTTTTTTGTTAAAGAACAATAATAAAGGCAGAAAAAAAATGTTTAGAACAAAATTATCTTTGATCTCTCATGCTTGTGACCATAATAAGGCGTTCTGGTGGAATTTAATATTTTTCTTATTTTTATTATATATATATAATAATATATAATAATAATAATATAGAATATAGTTTTTCCAACTATATTCTGATTTCTAACTTTATGGTCCACCAGAGCTTACAATCCCAACGTTTGATAAATGTAGCAACAAAGTTGCTAAGATAGTGATAAACAGACACAATTCATACTGGGCCACTTACCCATTGTGGACACAATACAAACCGAACAACAGGCGACTTGGGATGAAATACGTTGCCTAAAGGTTCATTGTCAGGTAGAGAAAACTGAAAAACAAAAATCCCACAGCTTGCAAATATAGTAGACAAATATGTACATATATACATTGTGGAGGTGGAAAGCCGATGTGGTGGATGTAGCAATATCAAGTGATTACAACATCAGGAGAAACTGGAGAAATACCAGGGCCTCAGAAAGGAAATGGAAAAGACCTGGTAGGTGAAGACATCAGACATCAGACATCTCAGTCCAGAAATGTGCAGTACTAGGCACAGCCAAGATACTGGAGGAGAACCTGAAGCTCCCAGGCGTCTGGGAGAGAGAGAGAGAGAGAGAGAGAGAGAGACTCTTAATGTCTTAATGACAGGGATTTACTTGAAGGACCAAACAGTTTTCTTGCTCTTATCTTCCATTTATTCCACAGTGTTTATCAATCAACGAAAGGCAAGCATCACCTCCACAATCCACCACTTCAGTTCAGCTGTTACTATTGGGTGCTAATAATCCGGTCGGCCAAACTGGAAGCCTGGCCGGAGGAATGCAGAGAACTTTGCGGTCATAACAATACAGCCTATGTCTTACCATCCCCTCTCTGCTCATCTACAAGATCATCCAGTTTTACACAGGTTGAATAGGATCTGTGATTCAAAAAGTCTGCAAACTTCTGTCCTCTTTGGCTTTCACTTCCGTCTTCCGTCCATTTGGAAGCGTATGACCTTTTGTTTCTTCCTTTACCCTTTTTTCTGATTTGACTTCACAGTCTTTGTGTGTGTTAGTGTTGGTGTTGTTGGCAATGAATCATAGGGCTTTATGTGGGGATGACAGTTTGGGAGCTTAGGAAGAGGAAACAAGGGATGAAGAGAAGGACCAGAGAAAGAGAAGGAGCCTCTGGACACACAAGGAGCAATATCTTTACTTCATTTAATCATAGTCACTTACTTTGTTATCATACACACACACACACACACACACACACACACACACACACACACACACACACACACACATACACAGGCATGGACACACAGTCAGTCCCACCAGACACTCTCCAGGGGAGATAAGACTGAAAGACAGATGGGGTCACACTGCATTAGCTATCCACTGACAAATGTGTGTGTGCGTGTGTGTGTGTTTGTTTTCTTGTTATTTTTTTTTTTCAGAGCAACTCTGTAATGGGTATTAATGGCTTTGTTTTATGATACAATAATAGAAAGAGTCCACAAGTGGACACAGGTGATGTGAAATGAGTTGACTCCAAAATGACCCACATCACAGTTTTACAATTGACCTTCATTAGCGTCGCCTTCGCTGACACCTTCGTGTTTAAGGTTTGATTAAGTCTGGGCTCATTAAACTACTGAGGAGATTATTGCTTATTTGGTTAAGTGACAGTTATGGGATGCTGTGTCCTCCGGTGAGCACCATGTGTTACTCTCAGCCGTCCATCAGCACGTTGTAATTTTCTGTCTTGCGTCACACAGATAAACCACCAATAAATGCTCCGACTAAATATAAATCTTGCGGCCCAGAACGTTTTGGGTGTGGCACAGTCACCTCCAAGAATTCCCACCGCAAAAAAACCCAGAAGTATTTCTGGTGCAAATATCTTCATACACTTAAATAAGACAAAACTAACTTGAAAAGTAACTTTTCAACAAGGTAGAGGATCTTGTTTTGGAGAAGACTAGTCATCCTTATTGATAAAAAAAAAGTGCTGATTCCACTGGCAGATTCATTCACTTATAAGAGAAAAGCACATTTCTAAGTGACTCTGTGGTTGGAGTCATGGATGGTTTTGACTAGATTCTCCTCCATAGAGAGAATGATCAATGTGTTCAGATTGTCCATTCAACATCAACAAGTCAAGTCCACACAGCACTTATAAGACAAGATACTTTTATATTATATAGGGTCTCTTCTAAGATGTGTTACCCAGTTGTCACAGTGCAGTACTACTGTGATTAAAATGTAAAGGCCTACAACAAACATTTAGCTTCTATCTCACCTCATCAGTTCTACCTTTCTTAATCCTGTTCGACTGTTGGTTCACAGGTCACAGAGCGTTTATAAACCCTATAAATGCTCTAAAGCCCTGAACCTTTTTTTCTTCTTCTTTTTTACTCTTGTGACAACACAGGAAAAAGTGTGTCCCAGTTCGCAGCTCAATTTAGGACTTTTCAAAATACAGGAAGATTCAGTTTTTCACGGGACAGTTGGCAACCCTGGTCCGATCGTCTTTCAACTCCCACAGCTCGACTGTGAGTCAGGTGAAGTGATTGTCAGGCCAGCCCTGATGTCGCCCCCATGATGGGAGGATGGTGGTCAGACATAAATACATAGACGCCTCATTGAGCAGTTCGGCCCGTTAGAACAGGGTGAGATAAAATGGCACAGCAGGTAGAAAGTAACATTAGAAAAACAAAACTCATCTATAAACAAGTCTCACTTCAACCTAAACTGTCAATGTGTCGGTAGGTGGCACATTTAGTTTGTTCTTCATTAAGTGAAGTTTTTCACTCAGGATATCCAGAAATTTTAATCAAGGGCAGCGACATTTATAAAAATATGACTAAAGTAAAAGTAAAAAAGTACAGTAGCAAAACCACCCCCAAGATCTTTTTTTTTCCAAAAGGTTGCTTAATAATTCTGATGTTCCCCACAGAAGAAACAACAACACTGCATTTGAAAGAGCAGGTAGCCTTTCACCCAATCCCAACGGCTCTGGATTAACTTTATAATGAATGGAATGAAAGTAAAAATGTAAGGGAAGGTTTGTAAAATTAAAGGCTAAGGTTGGGAATAGGCCTTTGCCTTGCTTTGCATTAAAGCTCTGTCTCTGTCCAATAATGCTGGAGCAGCAGAACCCCCCTGGCCCCCCAGGACCTTGGGGAGGACCAGGACTCTTCTAATGGGGGAGGCTGTAAACATACTGCTCTTGCTTAGGATGGCAACTGAAACTTGATTGTTCCTGGAGAAATTTTAATTGGGCAACTCAGTCAATACATTTTTTACATTTTATTTGGATGACATGAGCTACAACAATAAATGTCCCATTAGGATTAATGAAGCATGTTTGAATTGAATTGAACTGACAGAGTTAAGAACTTGTACAAGATGAGAAATATAACCAAGTCCACATGTCGGATCACCCTTGCCTGATTATATTTGAAGAAAAGCTTTAAATCAACTTTACCAGGAAGTGTGTTTACGTTTGATAGCCACTGAAAGGGCCAGATATGAGTGTGATAAGAGATTTTCTGCGAGAGAACCTTAAAATTTTAAAATATCTTTTTGTGTGTGTGTGAAATATGGATCCAATGATATGATTGGTTTATATTGAGTCACCAGGAAGCTGTGAGACGGTTGGGAACCTGCAGTTCATAAGCTCATTAGTTCACCTGCGCTGCTATTATCAATCATTTCAGTGTTTATTTGGAGTCTCAATTCGAATAATAACTTGGAGTTAGAATCAGCAAATTTTTTTAGGGGGCGCAAAAGAAATAATCACATCTCTGTTTTTCTTCCTTTCTTTCTCCTGCTTGATGTTGAAAACCTACCCAATCTATTTCTTCACGTAAACGCTGAGAATTGGGAACTCAGCAGTGTTGGGCATGTGTAGTTTGTTTACATCTAAACCCTGAACTGAACTGAACCCAAAGGACCTTCAGCCAAAACTGCAGAATCAGGCGGTTCCTACAACCTTTGAGTCAAAGGAGCTGACTACAAATTTATGCCACAACATCTTTATTAGCAAATAAATATTGGCAAATTAAATAAATCCCCCCAAAAATCACTCATTTTTAAAAAATGTGGAAATGAAGTGGAAATCACTGTTGCTTCTCTTGTCAATAACCTTTCCAAACTCTCAGTGACATTGAAGCTCAAGTTACTGTTTATATGTGACAACACATGGACAATGACAAACAGCAGCAAGGCGGTGGGGAACCAGGCACTGGCATCACCACTGGGAACAATTTGGGTTCAATTGAACGTCTCAAGGACACCAGGCAGGAGGAGCTTGTTGAACATGTCATGTGTGTTTGCTGTCGAATCTTGGCCTTTCACCGCATGAATTCAGCATCTCTGTCTATGATGTGCCATGCTTTGTGAGTGTGTGTGTGTGTATGTGTGTGTGTGTCCATCAGTTTTTCTTGGTAGCCTGAGCTCTGATACTGTCAGTAATGATTGTGTATATATAGCTCAACAAGCGATACCATCAGCTTTCATGCCTGTCAGAATCATAGCCGGCTTTCTTCTCTTCCTTATCAAATACACACACACACACACACACACACACACACACACACACACACACACACACACACACACACACACACACACACACGTATGCTCTGTTATGTCTGCACAAGGACAGCGGCTGCTGTGTGTGTGTTTCTGTTTTTACCGTCTTTGGTGAGAGACTAGTCATTGTGGGGAACCAAAAGAAAAAGCTTCTCCAGACTCTGAACAGTTTCTTCTTGCCTTTATCACAGCTTCCTCATCAAACCCCAACATGAATGTGAACATACGCAGTTGCATATCTCATACATACAGGATGCGTTCTTGTGTGTGTGTGTGATTGTGTGTGTGTGTGTGTGCGTATACTTGTATGTGACCTATAGAAGTCCATTATAACAATTTTTACCAACAGTTGGAGGTCTATTGTGAAAGATGAAGACATGTTCCTCATCTTCTTGTTTTTCCAGAATGTGCTCAAATAAAAAAGGATTATTTGTTCATTATTAGGCTTTGGCAGCGACGCTCTTTCCACTCAGGAATAGGAGAGAATACATGCTGATCACATAACATAGCCTAACTTCCCATCATCAAAAGTCCTTTTTAGAATATTGTTTTCCAAAAGCAACACGACTGTGTTAAAGTTTATTAATTTTTCTTACCAATGATTCCATTTCATATTGAAACAAATAAAACACAGTTTCACAATAGTTTTTATAAATGTTTTGAAAAGCCTGATTAGAACACATTATTTATGCTAATTCAAACGCCCCTCCTGACACAGCGCTGAAACATTGTCCAAGAAAATCGGTTCAGGCGTCACAAACAAATGACCAAATGAGTCACCAGTGATATCATAATAAATCTTTAACTATATGCTTTCTAGATATACCCAGTTTGTCGGGGGTTATTTTTTTAATTTCTTTTTGTATATCATAAAAGTATCCGAACAGATTGGCCAGACCAAAGCATGAGCAAACCTGGCAGTCCTGGACCAACTGGGGTTTCCATTAATCAACTAATGACAACTCTCTGAATGAGAAGGCATTGTCCTGATGGAGATATTTATAACATCTAACATTTAATCTAAGCTCTTTTTGGCAGATGGTTGCCATTATCTATAATAATAATAATAATAATAATAATAATAATAATAATAATAATAATAATAATAATAATAATAATAATAATAATAATAAACAGGAGCTCAGTTCAGCTGGGCTGAAGAAAACTCTCCAAAAACAAGAAATATGATTTTTAACTTGAATTTCCAGCTCCTGAGATCATCTTCATATTCTTTCATTCATTCTGAAAAGGAGTACAAATATTGCACTCTGGTGGATCAGGATGCTGCAGATGATAATAGCTGCATTAGATGTTTTTACCAACACCGGGGCTCTCAGAATTAATCAACCTGCCTTCACTAAGCACAACATTTTTATATTCTCTAGGGTTTTGGGGAACACACAGCTATTTAAATCAGTCTCTTCGAAAGGCACAGTAGTGATATTACAGCAATCTCTGCTTTCCATTAAATGAACTCAAACAAATACGTCCCAGAAATGACTTGAAATGTGCACTACGCCTCCGTTTACCCCCCACAGCTCCGAAAATCAGGTTAGAGCTTTTCAGCATCACCTCGTCAAAGATTTTATTTTGTACATCAAGTCATTTAGTTGCTGTAGATACATTAATATAAGAAAGTTATCCTCATAAAAGTAGCATTTCCTACCATGTCAGGAAGCTCCTGCTAATGTTTTTTTAACAGAGTAACTGTGTTGAAATCAAAGTCAAAGGTAAAATATAAGCATTATGGCAAAAAGTTCAAGGTGGTTATTTTAAACCCTAATGTTTGTTACATGGAGTTTGGGTTTGCATTTCTCACCCTCTGCTACTGAGAAACAATTTCTTGTGTGAACCTGGTAGAAGTTTTAATTGGGTTTTAAATGCCTGATTTTGCCCCGTCGTTAACGTTTGGTTGACTGTTGAGGAAGCTAAGCTATGAAGCTTACCGGTAATTAGAACCGTCTCCCACTGAGACAAGCGAAGTGCCAAGCTGAACACGATCTTTGTCAGCAATAATAATAATAATAATAATAATAATAATTATAATTTTTCTTGATCAATATTGTGAAGCGTTGCTAACTTACACTGGATGGTTTCGTTCATGTCCACTGCTGCTCTGGTAAAGCTGCCTCTTTTAGTCTGCAGCAGCGCAGAAACTCAACATCACTGCTCACAACTTCTGCTTCTGTTTGCTGATTGGCTAGATGAAGCTAATGCTGAGAAATTGAGCTCAATGGGTCATGTGATAAATCTGGTAATGTTCAGATGTCTGAGCTTTTCCTCTGCCTTGAATGCATCTAATTTTTGAATCTGTGCAGTGATAAAGTCTCTAAAGTCAAAAGTGCAGGTGAGCTGATCCATGCTGTCATGTTGACCAATCCGTTTTCAGCTGGCAATTTGTGTACACATATTTGCTGATTTGTATGCGTAGTATATTACTATTTGTGCAGTTTGAAACTTGTACATTTGAGAAACTGTTTACACACGTGTGTCAATTTACGCATTGTGTTGTACACATTTGTGAATTATGTTGTACACTTACAAATTTTGTGTGTTTGTGGATTTTCTTGGACATATTGTTTTACATTTTGTGAATCTTTTTGAGACCAATCAGCTCCATAGAGGAAAGTCCAGGAAGTCCACAGTAACTGTTCTTGTTTAAACATTGGGCAATGAGATTAAGTTATCGTTGTCTCAAATCCAGCCTACACTGTTTAGGATACAGACAATTAAGGATAACACTGAACATTTTCAGTCTCTGATTTGTCATTGATTGCACTCATAAGATTTAACAAACACTGGAAATTTAAGAAAAGCCACAGCATGATGAAGCATCATTATCATCAACTCTGTTGGCTGTTTCAGCAAGGCACAATAATAAGACAGACGTCAAGCTGAATTGTTGAATGGAGGAAATAATCTAATTTGACCAGTTGTTGTCCCATCACACACAAAATAGATCCTTCTCAAAACGTTTATTGATCCCTTCAAGCAATAAAGAGAGAATCAGATTATTTTTGATGAAGTTGATGAAGCCGTTTGATGTTGGCAACATCAGAAGCCCAAACGATTCAACCCAATTAAGTCACATTTATCATAACTGCACTCTCTGCATCAAATTCTCCAATCCAATACATATATTCAGGTTCATACTCGCATATCTTGCTCAGTTGTTCAATAATTTATAAGTTTATAACATCGCTGCCTAAATTATTTTTATGTTATATTAAGGATTTAGAAAGAAAAGTTGCCATTGTTGGACAGTGTTTTGAAATAAATATGGACAGTTTTCCTCTTCACTGTGGTTGATCTTAATTTATAGAACAGCTTTTTAGTATTGAGCACAATTTTCAATGTAAGGTTAAGTTGAACTAGATCTCTTTAATGAAAGCTGGGCAGGTTGAACCTGGTTCATCTTATGTTACTTAGTAATCACTTTCCAACAGAGTGCATGTTGTTTCCTGTCTCATGCTCTTTGTCTGATGCCACTGTTTTTAAAGCAGTAACACTGCTGGTTATAGATTAGTTTCTAACCGAAATCTTGGTGTATATGGACCAAGACCTGAACCTTCAAAGACACATTAAGATGATTACAAAGTCAGCCTTCCATCCCTTGAACTCCAGCTGGTCCAGAACGCTGCTGCTGGCATTCTCACTAAAACCAAGAGAACACATGACCCAGTTCTAAAATTCTCGCTCTCTGTGGCTCAGCTACAGAGAAGCTGGACAGTTTTCATGCCTTTGCCATGACTTTATTTTTTTTTCTTCTACTGTTTGTTAGATTTTATTTTGTTTTGATTTTACAAATAACACTAAGATTTTATCAATACACACAACACGTATGTATTTCACACTTATATTTTTAAACTATATTTTATGAAAATATATGCAAATTTTTTTTCTGCAAGAACATACTGTAGTTATTTGCTTAATACAGATTATTCAAATTTCTTTGTAAACTTAACCCGTTGAAAACAATAAAAAAAACCTACATGACGGATCTAACGGCTTTCTCTCAGGGATTATTTGAACAGTTCTTTGACGAAATCGAATCTTCAGGGTCTGTTCAGTTCAAAGAGCCATACGTCCCATTAGTACAGCTTACTTTTTTTGTGGATGTAACACATTTTAAGTCCTTAGATATATGAATGTATGTCTTTTTCATTTTTTTTTCCTCGAGTGGTGTTTATTTGTAAGTGCTCGGACAGGAAAATGGGTAATGAGAGAGAAGGAACACATGTGGCAAAGGTCATCAGGTCGGGAATCGAACCTGCAGCATACTAAAACCTTCTTTTGTGGGTTGTCACCACAGCTCCTCAAATTCATGACTTTTTAAGAATCTGCAGAGACACTTTTTTTACTCCAGATTGTTTTTTAGCTGTCTCTGTGCATTATTAGGCCAGTTTCAGATTCTGGAGGTAATGGCAGATGTCAAGTGTATATGAAAGGTGATGGATGTATGGGAAGTGAGTACTCAGAGAAGGAGACCGGGCAGCAGAGCATATAGCCAGGCTTTGTTCGTAGATGATCTCTAAGATGCGGCTACCACTGCTTTCTCATGCTAAGAGGTAACATGAAGCTTACAGCTGCAAGCAAGACTGCTGTGCTTTTGTCTATGACTGTATCCAAAACAGAGTCTGTAAATGCAGCTGGATGTACAAGCTGGCTATCGGTTAGCTTCCTATCTCAAAGTATCCCCATGTTGTGGTAAATGTTTGATCCACAACCTCCTATTAGTGCTCTGTGGTATAAAAGCAGCAACCACTAACATCAGTCGAAACTAGTCTGGACCAGGCAGCAGCTTGTAACAGTACCTGTAATGTCAGTGCAGTTCACTAATGCACAGACACTTTAGAACAAACCGCGTTGTCTGTGATCATCCTGAACAGAAAGTCTTTTTCATGCTCACACCCTCAGGAAGACTTCAAAACATGAACACAAACGAACAGCTCTTGTCTTACAGACGATTAACTCCTCCATGCAGGTGAAGAACTCCCAAATTTATGGTTGCCAACATGCTGTTGTGAGCATCAATTACAAATCTGTTCAAGAAAATGTGCTTATATGTTTTGATTCAGGGTGAAGGAACTGGACGGATCTTTTTCCTGTTCATCACAGTTTGAAGATTTTCTGCCCAAATATCAGAGGGTTCAGCTTGAGAATGAAACACAGTCAGTAAGTTAATCAGATCAGATGTTTATCGTTGGTCTTCATTCAGTGAAGTTACTCACAGTGGCTCGACGATTCAGACATTTTGATCAAGTAAAAATAGCAATATGTCAAAATAAATATACTCAAGTAAAAGCAAACAGTTCAGTGTAGTAAAAATAATGGAGAACTAAACTAATTTACACAAAAATTTGAAAATTTGTACAGAAATGTAAAGATGAAACACTAAATAACCTATTTTGACAGTTTATGGGCAAAACTTACTGACTTTTGGGCGTTAGTTACAATTTAGGATTGTTTATCGCAAACCTAACGCAGTCAAGCATGACGTATCTATGTAAGGTTCCCACATAACCTGGCATATTATGTGAGCAAATAATTGAGAGTTCATACTCAAGTGCAGCGATTGCCTACATTTCTTATGATACATTCCTTCATTCCCCAAAATCTCAATGGGTATTAGAGAGTATGATGAGCTAGTTTGGCGCCTAGCCTCTCTAGCCAAGCCTCTCTAGCCTAGCCTCTTTAGCCTAGCCTCTCTAGCCAAGCCTCTCTAGCCTAGCCTCTCTAGCCAAGCCTCTCTAGCCTAGCCTCTCTAGCTAAGCCTCTCTAGCCTAGCCTCTCTAGCCTAGCCTTTCTCGCCTAGCCTCTCTAGCCGAGCCTCTCTAGCCTAGCCTCTCTAGCCTAGCCTCTCTAGCCTAGCCTCTCTCGCCTAGTCTCTCTCGCCTAGCCTCTCTCGCCTAGTCTCTCTCGCCTAGCCTCTCTCGCCTAGTCTCTCTCGCCTAGCCTCTCTAGCCTAGCCTCTCTAGCCTAGCCTCTCTCGCCTAGCCTCTCTAGCCTAGCCTCTCTAGCCTAGCCTCTCTCGCCTAGCCTCTCTAGCCTAGCCTCTCTCGCCTAGCCTCTCTAGCCTAGCCTCTGCTGTACCTCACCTATTAGTGAGTCACATAAAGTGGCAGTCATGATGTGTGTCCTACTGACTGGTTTGCACTGACTCTCTATGAATTGAAGTATGTGTGATTGTGGGATCTTTTACTATGTATCTAAAACACATACTAAACTTTGAACGCCTATCATTCATTTATTTGTCAGCAATTTCAGGCTGTAAAGTAATAATATGTATGTCATTACCTGTGAAATCCGTCCTCGAGATGATAGGTGCTGGTGTGACACTTTCTGTTTACATCAATACCATTATGGGAATGATTTAGTCAGTACTAACACATTAAGCCTCAGGCAGTGATGTGAATGGGGTTTCAGCACTGAGACAAGTAGTGGTAAGGATGGAATTGTTTGACAGAGTGTGTCTGCAATCTTTTCATAAAATGTAACTACCCTGGCAGAGGCCAATGTGGTCTTGTTGAAATGTAATAACCCTGACACTGAGCTGAAGACTTTTCAAAGTTTAATACATTTGAGATGGAGCAATTTGTCTTCATTTCTCATAGAAGGAAATGGTATGAACACCGCTGGGTTCTGTCAGATCAGAGTCTACCATGGAAAGTACAACTGTTTTAATGAGTCACATTGTTTTCTGTTTTGACCCTGTTAAATTTAGCAATACTGACCAGAATAATAGAATGCTGACATCAGTTGCATGACAAAGAACTTGGAGTGTGAAGGTTTTATCGTGCGTTTTTGAAAATCGACACAGGTCAGTAGAACATGTTCAGAATTTTAACACCTGGAAGATAAAAGCACAACTCTTCCTTCCAAGAGGGATAAAAATTAAAGTATGATTTCCATTTTTATTTCTTTTACATAAATTGGAAATCACAATACAAACCAATGCTGCCACAGCCAAACACCTGAGTGAAGTCTTCAAATTACATAAAATTGGGGTCAAAGGTTTGTGCAGCAAAAATGTTTGTTTATGTTGCCATAATTTTAAAGGCATAAATAAATGTTGTCAATCAACTGTGGGACATTTGTGCTGGTTCGTGTAGCAACATTTTTCATTTGTGCAGTTATAATATATAAAAAAGTAGTTTCTAGAGGTCACCAGAGATCAGCCGGCTCTCCTCCAACATTGACAAAATGTAACAAAATTGACGATTTTTAAAAAGACTTTTTTTAAATGTTTGTGCTGGTTTGTCTAGCTAAAATATGTGGGGACAGGGTTGATTTACTGGAGATAGTTTAACTCGCAGGACCAGAGAAGAAGATTCTATGCACTGGACACCCGATACAGAGAGATCATGAAGTCGGGACATTCTGGTGGTGTAAACACACCAAACCACATGAGACTCAAGAATGGCAAGTTTCTATTTATTTGTATAATACATTTCAGCAACAAGACAGTTCAAAGGGCTTTACATGATAAAAACACCATACAGTCACAGTATAATATAAAGAAAAAAAATCTAAAATTCTGTCTTCAGTTATTCTGGAATCTAGCCAATGAAAATCCCTCTGGGCTTCCTCAGTGAGCTAACACAGAAACATCAGCTTCTTTTTCTCACTAAATCATGTTGGAATATTTCTTTTACCATCTGGTTTCAAAAGGCCACCATCATTAATAGAATGAAACAAATCTGTTGCCTGAGCAAATAGCTCGTTTTCACACTGAAGACTGTCTCTTAGAAACAACATTTGCTGTATATTTTACATCTTTTCCTTTAGAGGACACAATTTGAATCAAAAAGGTTTTTTGGTAGTTAAAAAAAAGGCTTTTAATGTAATTCGTACTCTGTTTGAAATGGATAGTGGGCGTAAAAAGCATGTTGCTTTAACACCAGAAACAGAGGTCTCCAATTTTGTTGGGTCTATGCAGCAAAAGTACTTTTTAAAAGAAATGTCAGAATCATAAGCTTCCCATTAAGTCATTAAAATGGATCACTTGTTAGCTCTTCCTTTAACCCTCTCCAAACACGGAGCTGTCAAGCATTTTCACCGTTTCATCACAAACCAAATCGCTGGTCTGATTTTTAGGTTACACAACATGTTTTAAGTGGTGACTGTAATTTCACACTTAAGATAAAAGATTGAATATAATATTTTCAGACAAAGATTAAACTGTACTTAGAAGCTTGAAATCTGATCACAAAACATTGAAATTTGCCAACATCCAAACCAAGAAGAAAAATAACGTCTAAAGGCGAAGGAGGCAAATTTGGCTTCAAGTAATAACTAATTAACAACAAATATCCTGCTAATTAGGCAAGTGTGTATTTTTGATGATTGCCAATGTAAATTAAAAACCTTCTCGTATTTTTTTTCTTTTAATTTGTGGCTGGAAACTGATAACATTATGAAGAAAACAAAGCAAAGAAGGAAACTGTTCATTTTCTCCAAACGGGAACAAAAACTTACCGGTGTGGAGGAAACTTTATCACCTTCCTTTGTGTGTCGAGGGTCCCGTTGCCAACATGCAAGTTAGAGGCAGGGTGTTAATTACTCCTCTGTAACACTAATAGACTCAGAGCATTAATGCAATCAGCCTCAAAACCAATTAATTCAACATCTGCTTGATCAAATTTGCCACTGCCATGTTTTGATGATGTGTTCACACACAATTATTCCTTTAATCTGATGATAACAATTAGTCGTCTTGCTGTGGTGGCGCCGTCTAATTATCACTTATCACTGATCCACATCCCACAAGTCCAGACTTTTTTTTCCTTCTAAATTCTACTTTTTTTTTAAACTCATTTATTGTGTGTGAGACAAAAGGGGCTGGTTATGGGCAGTGACTTCTTTTCACATCTGCATCTTGACAAAATTCATATGAGACACTTGAGAGACTTATTTCTTAAAAATCTTTTTCACTCTTTTGTGTTGCTGTTACAGGTGTGATGTGGATCTTGTGATATTAAAATACTGTGGAATGTCTCACCATGTCTGTCTCATGAGGCGTGATCCAGTTCATGTCAGCATGTGACTGAGTCTGGTGAAGTGTGAAGAACTGTTATCAGTCTGGGATATTAAGTGCATTACTGTTTTTGTTTTGTTTTTTACATTCTTTTTGGTTTCTTTATTCTTATTCTTTCCTCTGCTGTCATTATTAGTCTCTTCCCTGCTGTTTTTCATTTTCTCCATCATCCCTTCCTGGTCCTTCCCCAGCTGCATCTACTCCCCTGTGATTAGCTCTTCTGGTTATTTTGTCACTTCCGTCTATTCATCAGTGTTTAGGCTCTTCAGGTTGCATCAGTCCTCACTGTCTCCTCCGTTTTAACTCTGTCACATGTCTTAGTGCCGTTTTGGTGTTTCTATGCCTGTTTCCTGGTTTTTGTCCCACATCCTGCTACAAGGTTTTGTTTATTTTTTATTCTTTAGTTATTAAATAATTCTCGCTCCTCTTCATCTCTGAGCTTGTGTCCTCCATTCATTACTTATAACGACAGAAAACAGATTCTTTATAAAACACAACGTGTGAAAACAGATTTTTCCAGCTGTTGTGCAAAACTCCCAACTTGTTATGAACCAAACATCATGGATAATCTGTTATACTATATCTTGCCTTCTATTAGTCATTCACTGTGAAAATATGTCTGTTAAATCGTTGCGTTAAGTGGAAAAATAAATGCTGGCTCTGCATAATGGTGCAAACTGACCCACTTCTAAAGAATTTTTTTACTCTCTCATTTGACTTATTTCAACCCCCCAAAAGATGGGCTGGAAACCAAAACTGGATGGTTTTAAACTTGAATATTAATGACCACCTGAAGGGGAAACTGCAAATATGATTTTATTAATATGTCTCTTTTATATCCCATTGCTAACAAAGGTTGAAGAGACAGCAGGAGAGCTTCATGGGTGAAACGATTGTGGCTTTCATTGTGTGTGGAGAATTGAATTATATTCACTGGGTTTCTTTTTAAAAATGCACAAGATAATGAAATATTTTTCAAATGTCATGTTGTACCTCCAGAAATGTACTGTGATATTTCACCAGTAGCATGTTGATTTAGTTTCTCATCTTTCTGTCTAATTGGAAAAATCAATTTTGTCACATGATTGTGACGTGTCAATGTGAAAAATGAAAAGTCACTGCAGCGCCTCAATCACCTGGTCTGAATGGTGCAACTCCACGGCACTGTTGAGGTTTTTATGTCTAAGGATCTTTGAGCTATATGTCCTTTTCATTCCACTTCATTTCAATGTTACGTTTTATTGTTCTGTCACAAGAATCCCAATTAAATACATTCAGGTTTATGTTTGAAACTTGATGAGAGAACTTTTAAAAGACTGAGTATGTTTGCTAATATATGCTCGGAGATAATTTGATTACGTTCACACAATTGTCTTTCTCACTCTTTTAAATTTCATAGAGCATGTAAAGACACAGCCGCACACAAAACATTACAAACAACAACAGCTTTGTCTGAGCTTGTCTTACTTTTTCAAAGGAGATTCATGCCTTGTTCGAGAGAAGCAACAGTGGCTAATTAAGAGTTTATATTGAGACGGGGTATTGTTGAAGGCGTCAGAGAAAATCCAATTTGGGCAGTGTCAACCGTTTCATCTCCAGTTAACGTGATTCAGCTAATTACAGATTTGCATTCCCTTCTAAGTGGACTGACTGCAGCGGCGTGCATGAGACGGCCATGAGACAGCAGAGGAGACAGATAAATGGAGGAAGGTGGTTGGGAAAATTGTAGACAAAGACAGAAGAAAGTAGACAAGTGACTGCTTTTTATTCATTTGTTTATTTGTTACTTGTTATGTGCTATGAATACTTATGAGTATGAGTCATTTTTAGAATAACCACAGGTTGCAGGCCTAGTTTATGTGTGGAAAATTATAGGATATTTCTATGTAGTTTCTGAGACAAAACAAATGTAGCATATATATATAT
>CAEGAF010134818.1:0-21627 GCA_903067075.1 Micropoecilia bifurca | reverse complement strand
ACACACACACACACACACACACACACACACACACACACACACACACACACACACACACACACACACACACTTTGTCAGTTGAAAACCAAAGCCTGGAAGATGTTTTCTCTGCCATGCAGGGTCATAACGTGTCCACAGCCACAAGGGAACATAAACAGACAAAAAAACTCAAACAGTGAACAAATACAAACCACAGAACCACAGCCTCCCCCCTTTTTTCCTCTCTTTCATCTGCTGCCCGAAGCTGTAAGAACCTTCTTTTGGGATGCAAGTCATTGATGAGTAAAGTGAGCCAACTCAGGGCCCATAAGTGCAGAAGCAGTGGGAGCGATTCTGACCTCAGGCCAGATTACAATAAGGAACATTGGGACTCGCCGCCTCACCTTCTGGCCTCCCGTCGCTGCTCTCAGAACGGTGCTGACACAGACTGATCGCTCTCTCCACAAGGCGATTCCTGCAGGTGGACCAGGCTGTCCTGCAGACAGTGGCGTGGTCAGACTCTGTAGAGGAATCACGAACACTCAGGTTCATCACTGGAAAAAAGGTCAGCAAAGGTAAAAAGCAGAAGGAGATGACAGCCTCTGATGCAGCTCCTCTCAGCATGGATTTCCAGGAGGAAAGCTGCACATTGTGGAACTGCTTCTTAGCATTTTTTAAAAGCCAGAAGACTGAAAAGATGCAACTCTCTGGATTTCTTTTTTTACTATTCCAACCACTTAAACAACAGTTCAGAAGATCCCCAAAAAACCTGTAATGTAACATATATATATATATGCTGTTGATATGTACATGGTCTTAATTATTTTACGTAGTCTCCCTTATTATTTTTTTGTGATAAGCTGTACTTTTTTTTACTCTCTAAAGCAGCTTGAACAGTTAATGTACTTGGCAGTTTATAAATGACTTACAAAGAGTATAAACTGATCTGGTTTATTGTGGTGATGGCTGCAAAGATGAATTTTATGCCCTGTAGAGTTATAACTGAAAAGCTGAATGAATGTGGATAAAAACAAAAAACTGATGTATCTTTTCTCTTTCCCCTTTTCTACACTGTACTGCTCACATTTTACTGGATCAATCAGGCTCTGGGTCAGTTTTCCCCTTCGTCATGTCGTACCGTCATTTCCGTTTTTGTACCCACAAGCACACCTATTCCTTTTCATAATTAAGGTGTAATTAATTGGGGTGTATTAATACAACCAGCTCAGGAGACAATATGAGATTTTAAAATTTGTAAAAACACTTAGAAAACCCTTTTATGGTATGTTATCTTTCACCATTTTCAGATTGTTTAAGAATCTGAAAATGGTGTTGAACATTGCAGTCCAGGTTTGACTTCATATATTGTGGTTTTTGTACAAATCTACTTCTAATGAAATGTCCCTTTTTGTCTTTTCTCAAATGAAATCTGATACTGTGGGTTATGTTAAAGTAAAATTCAGCTTCCATCAGTCTAAGCTAGTGGTGTCCAAATCCTCCGTTGACATCAGGCCTTGATGCTGGGCGCTGTGTGTTTAGGCAGCCGACTCAGAGGCTGCAGACCCACAGGGCTTGAAACTCTGCATTCATCTGAGCAATGTGCTGAATGAAGGAGGGACTTCCAAAGGGGAAACCCTGAAAGGCCTGAATTTATGTTAGATACTTGTGATTTTTTTTCAAATTCTTTCAGTGCATGGAATACACCAGATGGTTCCAGTTCAGTATTCACAGATTCACCTATTTGTGGATTTTCTGTGCAGCGTAATTCCAAATTATTTGTGGAAAATCCATTAATTCCCCAATTTCTTTCAAACAGAATGTTTATATTTTTTGGAAAGACAATTCCTGAGATTAATGCGACTCGATACACTATCAAAGCAGCCAATCCAGTTGCACCATTTATTTTCCCTGGTGCTGATTGGCTGTAACTCCAGAAGCGGCGATAAGGGAGAGCAGATATTAACTTCTGCAGCAGAGCTTAGACAGTTTATGTGTGTTGAAGCATATCACAGTATATTCGGTATTTGAACTATTAAAATAGGCAGTTAAGTGTTTTTGCAAAGTTGGTATTAATTGAATCCACAATTAAATTAATTTGAAATTTGATTTAACGAATTGAGTCAAAGTACAAAATGGCGAAGGGATGAAATGACCAGCATTGTTTGTTTTATTTTACTGAAAATCTGTTGCATCTCTAAGCCAGTAGGGGCGCTAGTTTACCCAACCCACCTTTTAAAGTTGTAAATATTTTACTACCACTTTACAATATCATACATTCAAATTCAAACCTAGTTATTTATCTTAAAATTCTTTATCTAATTTAAATGACTTTTTAAAGATAAAGTCCAACACTCCCCAGCCTAAGGATACTGCAGGTTTTCCTGCTTTGTTCTTGTTATACTAACCAAAAGTTCTTTGATACTAACAGCTTTCTTGAACTAAACCCAAACAGCCATGCAGATTTCTGCTGCTGCAGGGTGAAACAGGAGAAAGTGAGCGCAACGTTACACCGACTTCCCTCCTCTGAAGCCAACTCTGCCCAGAGGCTGAAATATTCACTAGCTAGCAGGTTCCTGTTCTCCATGTTCCTTCTGCCTTCATTCGACCTTGGGCTCCATTCACAGGCCTCGATTCACACTGGGATCCATTACAATGCAGAGCAGCAACTACAGCCACTCCACTCTCTCCACTCTAACCTGTTGTGCTGACTCTGCTGGCAGTCGCCCTGGATGCATCTCCCTTTTCTACTCATAAATATTATTTATTTTTCATCATTACATCACATTTCATATACTTGACATTTTTTATGTTTTTGTCTCTTCAGTGTCTTTCAATAATAATGAAAACCCTTTATATTTTCTTTGAAGTAGCAAAGAACAAAACAAGTCAAATACACTTAAAGACTTAGAATATACCTAAAACTTGTTTCATTGTTTTATGCTGAAAGTGAGCGTTTTAAATACTATTATGTTTTTATGCAATATTTGTCATAAAACAGAGGAATTCTGTTTGATCTTCCTTTTAAATGCATTTATACCCTTTGAGCTTTTGCATGAGTTCATGTTACAACCAAAAAAAAACTATTTCATTTTTAGTGAATTTAACAATATAAAGTAAAGCATAACTGTGAATTAGAAATTATACAAATTTTCACATATTTTTTTTAAACATACAAATAAAGAAACCTTGTGTTTACATTCCACCATCTTGACCTCTGAAGGAAATAATTCTCACTTCCAAATTTTCACTTCGTCCAAAGCTCTTCCCCACCACCGGTTCTCCAGATCTTCCCTGACTAATGATCTTCTTTCCCAGGTGACTTTGCAGGTTCTGCTCATACGTTTCCACCTCTGGATGCAGGGCTGAACGGTGCAGCTTAATCTTTATGTCATTGCCACATCCGGTGGTCATTGTTTTATGTTTCTCCACCAGAATAAAAACAAACAGCATCGAGGTTTTCATGAATGCAGAAATGTTCAAAGGGTATAAATACTTTTGTAAGGTATTTTATAACTGCTGCATATTAAGTTGGGATAAGATGTGATGAAAATTATTGTCACCTTCCTAAAATAATTAATTTTTTGCTAAAAATGATCTGTTTTACAATACAAAGGGGTGATTCTTATTTTGTTTTGTTTGCTGAAATCACTTTTGACCAAAAATGACATATTTTACGAAGGTGATGTTTTCTAATATTGTTTTCAAAAGCACATGTTTTATTTATTTCCTTTGCAAGAATATATTTATTTAATAAACTAGACAGAGGTTTTTAATTCCACATGTTGTATAGGTTGGAAAAAAGTTACTTTTTCCATTTATGCATAGCATTTTCTGTGGCTTTATTCAGAAATGATATTGTTTTCACATCACACTTTATTGTTGTCATTATTGCCCTTTAACTGCCATTGTCAGGAGTTCTGCTTTGTTCAGCTCATAAAGGTCCAAATTCCCTCCATCTTCTGCTTCATTGATATTTAAAACAAATATATTTCATGTGTCCACTCATCCTGTTGCCTTTTCACACAAATAATGTTTCTGTGATGCATTTCTTTCACTGCAGCTCTGTCATACAAAGGCTCAAGTTGAACTGTTTTAATACTTGTGGTTCATTCTAGAAATACATAGTGTGCTCTGGGGGCCTCCTTTGTCAAACAAGCTTGTTAAACATTGTGCTTTTCCACATTGTGGCCTCTAAAAGGCCCAGTGGTTCCAGGATAACAGTCTGTCTTTCCACTTACTGTCTTTGCCAGCCAAGCCAGAGAAGAGCAGGAGGTTTGAAAGTGGTTTTGTGCTGGAGCTTCTTCCTGCCAAAGGATGTCTGTCATTAAAAAAATGCATCATTCTGTCTTTTCATCATTTCACCACTCATGCAGGGGGCAATACATGGACTGACTAAACAACTGCCTTCTACAACTAGTTCAAAAAGGGAAATAAAGTTTGAAGTGAATCTCATGTGTGCCGTATCATTTTTGTCTGCATAGTTTTCTTCTGAACATATTATGATAATTACTGTTTTTGGGCTGCACAGAAACAAAGTGTTCAGTGTCGTCTCTTCACAGTGATGAGGCGCTTGGGTCTCATGGTTCTCCTTCCCAAAACTTAGTGAAAACATACATTAGTAGATGGTGAGCCATTGTAAATGACTTCCAGTAGGAGTCTTTGTTAGTGTGAGTGGGGGTTCAGACTGAAATTACATCATGTACATCCTGGGAGGCAATTTAACTTAATTTGAGGAGCAGCTGGTCAGGAGCCAAACCATCCCAGGCGGAGGCAGCTGCCCAGCCACAGGTCAGCCGCCGGACGCAGGCCTGTGATCCGATTTAACACTGAAGGCTGAGATCCACAGGAAGTCAAGACCGTATGAAGAATTCAGTCTTAAAGCTGTTAACAAGAGCATTTTTGTTTTAGCATAACACATTGATATTGTACTTCTTGTTTTCTGGCCTGTAAAGTATGAGCAAAGGAAGGGAAATATGGAAAAATAAATAAAGAAATCAGTGTTTTCATGCCTTTTTTTCCCAAAGAATAAAGATCGGAATTTCTGCAGAATCACTAACATTCCATATTCTTCAGTTTTATTTTAAATACTTTATTTTAAAGATATTGTCTCCAATTAGTCACTGAGGTTTTGTCAACAGCAGGCAGCAAAAACATTTTACACAATTATCAAGATGTAGAAATAGATAAAAATATATGGAAGCAATAAAATTATGGTGCCAAAATGAAATTCATGTCATAAAAACTGAGGTTTAGAATATCACCAGATAAATCTTTTTAAAACAGATAATTTTTAACGAGATCAAATCTGATAAATCTCTCAAACTTGGTGATTGTCATCCTTATGTTTTGTCCTTTCTTCAGTGATCCAGGCCCACTTGCTGCTTGTCAGTCCTCCTTTATTCCTACTTTCTATTTGAATTGAATTCCACCGACTCGTCTGATGAACGGTGGCCTACATACCTCCTGCCTTAAAGGTCCCAGCCGCCATGAGGCGTCTCGTGCCAAATCCATGAAGACCACTGGCCGTGAATTTGCCAAACTCTGTCCTATCTGCCTTCAATCCATTGTGCCTGAATGCACTTAATCCAGAGGAACATGAGAGCTTTTGTTTATGGGACATCAGTTTTACTAGCTGGCCGCCTTGCATCCATTTTAAAATGGAGATGGCGATAGATTCCTGCCCTGCTACTGATTTAAAAGCCTCATTAGGTCAGAGCAAAATGTGGTCAAGTGACTTTTTGACACAGAGAGCAAAACTTTGTGCAGCAGGGCTGCGCTTGTCAAAATGTCCACAGCTGGGAAAGTTTCTGTCTGTTTATGAAAAGAGATTAACTTTGACACTGTCCTACAAAAAGGAAATAAACAACTGTCTCTGTCATGATGTCTCCAAAATCTGTGAAGTCAGTGTGGTCTGGTTCAGTGAGCCTGCAGTCAAACTGCTCTGCCCTCGCAGCAGAAAAACAAACAGAGCTGTCAAATACACACACTCTGTACGACCTTCCAGCCCCGTCATTGTTCTTTCACATCAGGCTGATTCTTTCTAACAGCTGAGTTGGTTAGAGTCAACATGTGAGTGTGTGAGCGATATCTGTTTACTGTGTGAAGGCTGGAAGCATTACTGGAGAAAAGGACACTTAATAAGAGGGTCTTTGCTTTTCAGCTCAGATGAAAAATCCTGTGAGATGAAACCTGAGGATGTTTTATTTTTGAGATTTTTTTCAGTTCTTCGACACTCTGGGTGATATTTATTGTTCACCACAGCTGTCATTATGATATCAAACCATCATAAATGCTTCTCAAAGCCCCAGATGACCTGTTGAAATCCTTAACACGTGTTAGGTTTATTAACGTTCACATAGGCAGACATACCCAAACCTAAACAAGTGTTTTAAATGTTTCTTGAAGTTGATTACCTCTAGTATTTCACAGTGAACAAAGATTATTTCAAACGGTTATGGAACATCTTCCTGTTTGTGAAGGCAGCAAAATATGGAGTCAGTCTGGTGACATGGGAGAAAAAAGAAAATGTGTTATGAAGTCATGCCTAAAACTTAATGACTGAACTTAATGACTAGGACTTAATAACTTGTGCCCACAACTTAATTGATTATGGCTTTGACTTAATAACTGGTAGCCATGACTTGTTATAATCCCCACAAAGTAAATAAACATCGGTAAATAATAAGCTCCGTAGCAAAGACAGTTTTTTCTGTTGCTTTTTGCAGCTCAGCAGATGGAGGAGCTTGTCAGGGAAAATTATCGTTTTAAATAACAGTATAGCTTTTAAATTTGATTGTTTTTTTCATTTTTAATCAGAAATCAAACAAAGAAAAAGGTAAAGTTTCAGAAACAAGCTGTATTTGTTCTCTAAAGCAGTTGTTGCATCATCCCTGCCCTGCTCAGCCGTCAGGTCCGACTCCTGGCCTCAGCAGCCTCTCCGTCCAGGATTTACTCGTCACCCATGTTGCTGATGCAGTCTTTTCACAATTGTGCTGACATCAGCAATCAGCACAGCTGGAGGGTCAGACATGCATCAAGAAAATCATCAACTTCATCATACATTGACTTCAAAGTAGCTGAAGAGGTGCTGAAAGTGATAATTTGAACAAATGTGTGAGAACTGCATGTGATGTAAATTTCATTGTTGACAAATTTCCCCCAATTCAACTTCAACAGACCCAATTGGACACATCCTGACCCTGACCCCCAATATGTGGTAGCAGAATAATAAAATGACATTTTTGTCACAAGTTTTGGTTTTGGTTTGTCACCACAGAACTATTATTGGCATCTAACATGAAGATGTTTTAAAAAGCTGCCTATTCTAATGTCTGTTAACTGCAACTTTATTATATTGTACAAATAGAAACAATCTATCTAGTCAATATAGTTGTTTCACACTCACTGTCTAAAGTAGTTCTAATGGTAACAAAGCTCTGAAAATAGATTTTTTTGTGTTTTGACAACAGAATACAAATGTTTAATACATATAAAATGTATTAAATATTTGTGTTTAATAGGAAGAACCTTATTAAACACAAGCAGACGAGTTTTGAATAATCTTGTTCTGTTATTGCCAATCCATCTGAAAAAGCTCTTTCATTTGGCCCAAACTAGCTTCCCTGTCAGTCAGATTCTAACTTTATCAACATCGTTTTCCTGCTGGTTCTACTCCAATCTGAAACACTGGATATGTTCATGAACAGTAAACAAGAAACATTAAAAAAATACTGAATCCCCTGCTTGACGCCCTTTGGACATGCAGCCCTGGGTAAGGAGCCATATCACCCACCAACTATCACAACGACAAAAAAGCTACAAAGCTTCTTCTACCAAAGTTGTGCTGCTTTTAATTGAACAAAATGACAAAATAGAGTATAAGGTGACATCTTAAAGCATAAGGTCCTGCCAGCTGCCCACAGTCAGCGCCTCCTCTTTACCTCACTTCACCTCGTGTCTCCTCCGCTGCTTCCTCACACAGGCGCATCCACGCATCACTTTGGCCCCAGTTTCCTCCTCCTCCTCTTCCTCCTCCTCGGACCGGAGCTCCAGTGATGGCAGAGCGCAGGACTGAGCGGCGGACAGCGGAGGAGGAGCTGCCGGTTTATCTCGCCCGTCCTGGGACGGCAGATCAGGTTCCCCGGCAGAAACGCGGCGGCTTGTTCTGCAGCGTGCAGGACGCGTTTGACAGTAAAACTATTGATTTCGATGCGCTCAGCGTCGGACGGAGGGGATCTCGCACCCCGAGGAGCGTTAAGCGAGAGGCGGGTCAGGGGGAGACGAGGAGCCCAGCAGGGGCCGGAAGCCCCGCGGGAAACGACGCTCAGGAAGTGAAGATCTGCAGCAGCGGAGCGGAGGAAACGCTGCAGAACCTGGAGGATGGAAAGGTGAGAACAATGGAACTTTGAACAGAACATTGGCAACTTAGAAATATATGCAAAAAAAATCTTTGCTGACAGGCCCTTTATATATAAGAATGGGAAAATAAGGCATTAATTTACAGAATATGTATTTATTTTGTGCTTTTAAGAGAAATTCTCAACAACTAGAAATGTAAAACATCTTGAGTTTGGGTTCCTGCCATGAGGATGTACATTAAACATTCATCTGGTCCGTAGTATTTTGTCTCATGTCATGTTATCTGACACCACTTCCACACAGGCCATTCATTTCTGTCTTAATGAAGCTACTGCATCTGTCCAACTGCACCAATCAGCCGGATCACAAACCGGCCAATTTCTTCTAAATCAATTCTGGTTGTTGCAGGGAAATTTCTTTACATATTCATAAAAAGTTTGCCTTGTCAACTAAATCTGAAACACTATTGAAATGTCTTGTTGTAACACACAGTGGCTGCACTGGAGTCCAAAAATGTAGTAACACACACTTGTCTTTGCTTGGAAGAATCCATCCATCCATCCATCCATCCATCCATCCATCCATCCATTCATCCATCCATCCATCCATCCATCCATCCATCCATCCATCCATCCATCCATCCATCCATCCATCCATCCATCCATCCATTCATTTTCCTTACACCCTTGTCCCTCAGTGGGGTCAGGAGGGTTGCTGGTTCCTCTCCAGCTGATGTTCTGGGCGAGAGGCTGGGTCACCTGGACAGGTGGACAGTCTGACGCAGCTTGGAAGAATTTTAAACCCAAAATATTCTATTACAAAAAAAATGGGTAAAACTTTATAACAATAAGAGCTTTCATTTGGTTGAATAATGTGTTTCAGAGAATTATCACAAAATTAATTGTTACATTTGAACTGCAATATATCTGCTGATTGGGTTCATATTCAAACATGGGGATTGAATTACGTGTGAATAAAACCTGAAACTGTTTCACGTTTTTTTTTCTTACTTGCCAGAGTAATTAGTGTTTTTGCTTCTAGATTAATTTGTTTAATAGTTGTGTTTCTGTGTCACTTTGAATATTATAACATATTCTTTTGGTGGTTGTGGCATTATACAGAGAACTGAATTAAATGATCAGAAACTTCTTCCAGTCTTTAGATATTTGTAGTAAACTACAGGGAAAATATTTAACTTAAGTCAGGAGTAATAGAAAATTAAAAGAAAAGAAAATTAAGGTCAAGGTGTAACTGTTCAGCACCATGGACAGAGACACAGAGACAGAGACACAGAGACACAGAGACACAGAGACACAGAGACACAGAGACAGATTGTTTCTACTACAACAGAGAGAGATTTCTCTCACAAAATGAAATTCTGATGATTCTTACAGAAGTATTTTCTGCAAACGGCTCAGTGTAGAAGGTTGTATCCCTCTATTTTTCATTGGCTGTTGGCATCATATGACTGTATGACTCTTCTATTTAAGCAGATTTTAGTTTCATAATTTGAATTTAGATCTGTGACCAACGTTGGATCACACGGCTAAACAAAGCCACTTCAATCCAACTGAAGGTTTAAATTTCTAGTGAAAGTTATGAAGGTTGCTGCTTAAAAGTAAATTTAGAATCTAGTATAAGCAACTAATAATGGTCAGAAATGATTTTAATCATATATTTCTATTCCACTGGCAAAATAATCATTTTTTTTAAATTAAAGAAACTTTTTATTTTAATTTTATCTTAATTTTTTACAACATGTTCTATGTTTACAAAGCCCTTTAATATTTATTTTAGTTTTATGTATACGGTTGTCCAGTCTTTTGGTTGTTTGTTTCCCTTGTTATCACTAATTGAAGGCTTTAATTTTATTATTTCCAATAGATATGATGTTTTACATTTATAAAATAAAATTCTCAAAATATTTTTTTGCATCTGATGTTTTCTCCCTCCAGTTTTCATTGTTTGATGGTATCTCACTTCCATTTTTATTGAGTCAGAGAGTATTTTCTTCTACAAAACTTTATTTTCTGAAGGTTGAAATCTTTATTTGAGCATTTAGTAGAATGACTACATCCTGATATTTTTTAGCTTAGTTTATGTTATGTTGTGACAGATTAATTTTGCCTCCCTTGTTGGTCTCCAACATTAGCTGAAGTAATTAAAACGGCAAAACCTGGAATTAGGTTATTCCTAAGAATTTGACTGATGACAAAAAATGACTATTTGAGGGAAACAGTGATTGTAACCCTGGTGTTTGGTCGCACAGTTTTTAATCTTCATTTTGACTTCATAAATATGCATCTTTCTGCTTCATGCTACATATCAATAATATCATTAAAATCTTTACAGATTGTAAAGATTTATCAATCTTTACAGTTCATGTTAGTGTTGAATCCAAGCATACAAAAGCATAATGAAAATGAAGAATATTTTACGCCTTATGGCCTAAAGATGAAATGCAATACTGCAGTTCATAACCCTAAAATCTTTACTTAACATTAGTTATAATTGTCAAAATATATATAATCCAGATTCAAATGGTTTTTCTCTCGCTGTGTCATTTGGTTCATTGATCAACTTAAAAACAAAATGTTAGAAAATTAACATTGTATGAATACTTTTACGAGGCATTTTAAGTCTCACTGCAAAATTTATTTTATGTGGAGCAGAAAAAATGACTGTAAGTTTGTTGGAGGAGACTCAGCAAGTCCAGGGTCTTTTCCTGCATCCTTGATCTGCCTCCCTCCTGTCTGTCTGTCTGTCTGTCTGTCTGTCTGTCTGTCTGTCTGTCTGTCTGTCAGTCAGTCAGTCTGTCTGTCAGTCAGTGTCAGCTGCTTCATGTGGCCTGCAGAGGCAGCTGACCTGCGAACAGAGCAGCGTATGGCTAATGCATCTCCAGGGTGTATGGATGCTGATGTAGGGCCTTTCAAAGAGTGTGTCAGCATCAGGTGATGTGTTTTCCTGGATCCAAATGAAGAGGAAGATAATCAGTGACTATTTGCTTTTAGGGGTAACAATAAATGCTAAGTGAATTTAGTTTATAAGAAGTGTGTATATCTCTTTAACGTTTCATAATTTTGTTGCATTAGAAATATATAATGCAACGTGTTTTATTGAGATCTTTTGTAAAACGTCACTAATGTGGTTCTCTATGCCTCTGCCAACTTTACATACCTAGAGACTAATATTATTTATATATTAGACTAAAGTATTGAACAGTGTCTAGTAGGTTTATTTTTGTAGGATTGTCCTGTGTTTAGCTCCCTCCAGAGATCCCTTGTCCCTCCTGCTGAAAGTTTACCTGCAGCATGATGTTCACACCTTTAGGTTAGTTTGCATCCACATATAGCATTTTCCCTATTTATGGCAAAAAAGAAAGAAAGAAAGAAAGTGTTTGGTTTTGGTCTCGTCTGAGCAGAGCAGATTCTTCCACAGTTTGCTGTATCAACATCATGACTTATGAAAAAAGTCAAACAGAATTCTTACAACTTTCTTCCAACACTTCTTGTTCCTTAAAGGCCAGATTTGTGTTTGTAGTGTCAACAGATTCTCAAAAGTTACCAGAAGCCTCTAAGCTATTTTCCCTAATTATTCTCTTTTTGCCCACTTGATGTGTTTGTGTTTTGGTTTTTTGTGGCTTGCAGTTCTGCTATGCTCTTTATATTTTTCATAACAGCTCAAATGGGTCATAGTTAGAGCCTGGGTTTCAGGCTTTTAGTCCAAACGTTGATTTAAGCTTCTCTATATTGTTATCCCTGAGCTGTTTCCTGTGTTCGTCCTCATGATGGTCCATTTACTCTGTTTAGTAATTAGGGAACGTATTAAAGCAATTGGTTACATTCGTCTTAATTTAGGAGCATCACAGTAAAGAGCGGCTTATAAAACTGATGTTCACTTATTTTTATTAGACATGTAATTTGACAAAATATACAAAACCTAAAAAAATAAGTTCTTTTGCAAGCCAGTTCATGTTTGTGGCACATGTTGAAAGGCAGGAGGTTTTGGATGATGTACCTGTTTTCATATCAGAACCTCATTATAGCTGCATTAGTGCTGAGGATGGAATGGAAGAGAATGAGGGCCACCAAAAAAAATTAAAAATAATAATTCTGACTTTAAAGTCAGAATTCTGAGATTTTGAGATTCTGACTTTCTGACTATTATTTTTATTTTTTAGAATTAAAGTCAGAATTCTTTTTTTTTTGCGGTGGCCCTAATCCTCTTCCGTAGGAAGGGAATGGTGAGTGAATGTTCAGACAATAGAGGCAGAGGACTGGGTGGGGACATGCAGAGAGGGAGGGGGAGCATGTGAGAGTGTGACCAGGCTCTGTGACAGCTGCCACGTCACATTACGTAATAATAAGTGGAGAATGAAGTACTTTAGAGTAGATATTTATAATTATAATAATAATCCATTGAATTTATAATGCACTTTTAATTAATACAAATCTCAAAGTGCTACATGATGCATCTATAAACATAAAATCAGCTATCAAAAACAATAAAAAAACACTGTCATTTAAAAGTGGAGTAGGCTTGTCTAAAAAGGAAAGTTTTCAAGGCATTTTTAAAATCGGACATTAATTGCGGGGCTCTCAAATAGTCAGGGAGAGAGTTCCATAGACGAGGAGCCACTGCAAGATATTTTATCTAAGCTCACATGTAGGACATTTTGAAAGCATTGTTAATAACATAAAGATGACAATAATAAGCTTAGGTAGATTCATTGTTACACTTTGTTAAGAAAAAACACACAAAAACTCTTCAATCCTGAGAATTTGACGTTAGATTAACTTCATGTGAAATAAGCGCCTCTACGGCGCCCTCAGGCGGAAAGACTGCGCCACTGCCGCCTGTGTGTCCGGGTCTCCAGAGCGAGGGGCGGTACTGACCCGGTACCGACGCTCCTCCAGCGCTCAGCCCAGGCACTGACTGAACGGCGCGCTGTCAAGAAGGGCGACCATTGCTGAAGCTCCCATCCTGCTGCAGCATCCGGACACAGGGACAAACCGCCTAGCGAGGCTCGTTTTTCTTTGACTAAACGGTGGAATCGGACAGAACATGTCTTATCAAGGCAAAAAGAACATCCCAAAGATCACAGTGAGTAAAATGAGAATAATAAAAAGAGTCAAGAGTTATTTCTGCTTCAATGGCTGCAAGAACTTTGATGCTCGCTGCTGCAAATCAAATTTAGATTTGATTAAACCTCGAAGTGGGAGAAATAAACAGCTTCGGTCTGATGTGAGTGTAGGAAGCAACTGGAGGAGAAAAAGAAGAATTAGGTTGTGCAGTTAAATGACTGGCTGCCATAGTGACAGGCAGGCAGAGGGAGATGAGGCGTTTTCTTAAAGGTGTCCTGCATCTTCTTTGTTGAAGGGAAACGTGGCTTGTGCTGAAGCGGCTGGTCAGTCAAATTCACTGACTTATAAAACATCTTCTTTTGATGTTTATGGTTTTACACAATGGTTAATTTTAAAAAATATATATACTTTCTTAGTTCAGCATTATGCTAATCCTTTAACATGGTTGATACTGTTATTTTAAATATGTTATAATTTCATATAAATTATTTTGTAAAGATTAAATGGAAACAATTTCATTCCATTTTAATCCTTTTCACCATAATGTGTTTGTCCCTGATGGAGATTTTTCTGATTTACACTTATTGATTTCTGTGTGGGAGGATATTGATCCAGAATGCCAGGCCTGTTTTCCAATTTAATCCAGTTTACCATATGTTTATGGGAAATGCATGGACAAAGGTGAGTTTCTATGTCCTGTGCTCTTTATTTCGAAAACCCTACTTTAGAGATGAAATAACCCCACCCGCCTGCCCACCTCCCTTTCTGCACGCTGACACAGACAGAGCTTGTGTTGCAGGCTGGTGCTGCAGAGAAAGTGAGAGGGGAGAAGAAGAGGAGGAGGAGGAGGAGGAGGAGGAGGAGGAGGAGGAGGAGGAGGAGGGGGGTGGGTGCCTGCACGCCCATTTGTGATGAGCTGTGATTAGCCGGCCTTGTGGTGTGGCCCTTGTTTTTCTGCGTCCCCAAAGAGGAGAAGGATTCAGACGCCTGTCAGGGCGGATGGGGTGGGGGTTGAATTCAGGGGAAGACTGGCGTTGCTCAGCAAGGCAGCTGGGTGCTGGTGGGGTGTAGCAGCAGCAGAACAGCCTCTCCCACTGCCTCCCGTCTTTATGTTCATGTGTGTGTGTGTGTGTGTGTGTGTGTGTGTGTGTGTGTGTGTGTGTGTGTGTGTGTGTCTGAAATGTCTGCCTTCCAGTTTTCATTGTTGCAGCTCAGGCTGCAGTCAGGGGTGTGTTTGCTCTGCCTTTGTTTGAGCTTCTCAGCTGATTTTACACCACATGCATGATCTGTGTGCAGAACTTATCAATCAGATCTACACGCATGTTCTGTCATATTCCTTTTAACGCTGCACTTCAGGTAGAGTGTTTCTCTTTTATATGAAAAAACAAAATAAGCGCTGGGATGATTTATAGTTCCTACTGCTGGCATACGAGTGGCTTTCTTTAAAATGGTCTCTACTCATCGTATCAAAACCCAGTAATCCAGGCATATAAAGATGCTGCAGAATAATGCAGTAAATAGAGTAACTCATCCTGAGAAAATGGTTTTCCTCTCTCATGTTGGAAAAAAAATCTTACATTGGAAAGTAGGGGTGTGACGATACATCCTGCTCACAACATGAGACAATATTCGGTTCAGTAAGCATTTTATTTTTTATCTGTCTTAGAAAGATTAGGCTCTGCTTAGAATGATTCAGTCAGGGTGTAGCCAAGTTTACAATTATACATTTTAAACCAGAAAAGATAAAAATGCTGAAATACTAAGGTTTCTAAATTTGATTTGGTCTCAGTAAAATAACTTCATCCTTTTTATTGCAATAGTTTGGCAATAATACAAATGTTTGGAAAATGACAGTATTTCTGTTTATCTAGCAGGAAATAATTTAAATGTTAATTGATAATATAATGAGTTATTTAAATATTTGTCAATTTTTATTAGTGAATTTAAAAAATGTGCAATTTAATCTCAAATATTGTCAATGTCTCTGAACTTAAAACATATTTATCCATATCACCAGAGACAAAGAAATGTGATAAGAAGGTTTGCACTGATAAATTGATCAAACGATAATTTGACCCAATTTCTTACATTTTTGGAGATCAGTCATCTGCCGATCAAATCCACTGATGTCATCTACCATGAGGAAGGTCTAAAGGTCAACCTCTGTCCTCTGCTCTGCTTTGAAGGTTTGACCAACAGACTGACCCACCTGGTCATGTTTGCATGTTTGCAGTTAACAATAGTTGCTCCACTGTCACAGTGCAGCTCAGCGACTTTCTTGCTATATTTAGCAACATTTCAGAAATAAAATTTGTATCAGCCAAAATCGGAATCAGCAGGTGAGGCTTTTGAAAGATTGGTGATCAGCCAGAAAACTGCAATCGGTGCAATATTGACTACTTCCTACTTCTGGAGTCTGGATTTGGACCTGAAACCATCTTCCTGCAGCCCCACATTGTGGTAACAAGCAGCACCTAAAGCTAGCTGCTGAATCAACAATTTTGGCCTAAACTGTTGGCCAAAAATCTTCATAAAGCAAGGAGGTAATCATAAAAATTCATACTTGTGAATAATTTAAACAAGTTTGCCTTGCTTTTTACCCACTGGAGATAGTTACCAGCAACCTGCAAGGATAAAGACAAATAGACAATGGATGAGTGGAATTAAAGTAGCTTTATTCTGTTTTATTAGCTTTTTTCTATTGCTTTATATGTGTACATTTAGATTATGTTCTGAATTTAACATTGATAATTAATGACCTCTGATTGCTTAAGCAGCCGTTAGCTTGTGGCTGATATTTATTGTAGTCAAATAACCACATAACCTTCATGTAGAACTTGGTGTGTAGATTATAGAAAAAATATTTTAATAAGTTGTCAAAGCTGGAATGAAAGGTCAACAAGACCATGGTCTGTGTGGAAGTATCCCGACAATCCCCTTGTTTTATTACACAAAAAGATGTGAAAATGCATGAAAAGGTTCAGGGACATGACCTGCACCTCATCTGGAGGTCAGAACCAGAAACACCAGAAACACCAGAAACATAAAATAAATGTATGATGAATACAGCATTAGTGACACTAGAACATTTTTATAGCCTCATCCTTTAGAAGTAGATAAAATGCCTAACTACCAACAGAAAACATGTTTAGACTATCTACTTGATTTCTATGTTGGTCACACTGACAAAGATCACATTTCATGGCAAACATTTTCATTTTTTATGAAACAGTTTGTTCTTTTCAGCTTAAACTCCAATGTAAATCACAGCTGACATGACTGGAACTTGGAGAAAAGATCTTGCTTAATTCAGCAAGACAATGCCAAACCACATTGTGCGTATTTTGTATTAGAAAAGCTCTGTTGTGAAATACATTTCATATGCAACTTAGATTTGTCACACAATGAGGAAAACGGATTAAAGGCAAACTCACTTCTAAATGTACCCCAGTGCCAAATAATGGCCAAATACTTTATTAGAAGAGATGCTGGACTTGCATCTGTCTAATATATTTTCACTTCTCAGTTTAGACTTTTGTTCTGTCGGTTCTGCTATCGGTGACCCAGTTTGGGTTGCCTGTAACCCAAACTGTCCACCCGGACTTTCTCTCTTCCTTTCCTCTTCTTTCCGTTCTGTTCCAGCTGTTTTCATGTGTCAGGACTCTGCTGCTGCAGCTCCGTCACATTTCTAGGTGTGGCTCTTCCTTCCCCTCTCACCGCCAATCACACCAGTCTCACTGCTGTTCCTGGCTGGTCCACATCACCAGTGATCCCAGCCGGCTGGAGCGGAGCGGCTGCGACCCGCTGCTCCTGCTGAAGATCCCCAGAGCAGCTCCTAGTGTCGCTGCGCAGGCTGCCGCTCATGGAGCAGACACAATACCCCACGGCCACCCAGAAAACGCAGCGCAGGTTACCATGGCAACAGACGTACACTTGCGATAGCGGAAAGCATGCCGGGCCTTTTTGTGCTGCCCAGAGACCCATTCTCACATTCCCAACCCGCCGAGTTCAGTTTCATGGTGCAGATCTTTTTTTTTCTCTTCTCATTGCCGTCGTTACAAGGTTACATTACATCGTCCTATCAGCCCATCAGCATTCCAGACCAGCACGATCTTTCCCTGACCGTGGCTGATGGAGGCCTCCATAATTAATCTGGACGGATAACGTCTTGTTTTCGCTTTTCCAGAATGTAAAAAAAGTGGTGTGCAGTTTTGGGTAAGAAGTAAATATTTTTGATTGCTAGGCAACAGGCCTGGAGCAGAGGCACGGTGCATATTCAAGATGACTTCCCTCTTCCACTGGTCCCAGCCTGCCTGCCTCGGTGCAGCTCCCTCCACCCACTCAGGGTCTCTCTCTCTGTTTCTCTCTGTCACAGCTAATAGAGGTCTTCTCTCCCATATCCTCTCAGAAAACTCCCTCCCCCTCCTTGACCTGTTTTGCGGCCTTGGAGTTTTCCAGGACTGCTCCTGCTAATTAACCACAGCAGAGTGACCATTTAGTAATTTGTATCCAGGTTTTATGAACGTTTTCCTCTCCAGTCTGGTGAAAGTGGAAAAACGTTGTCACTGGGCATCAGCGTCATGATACAAGAACAACATCCTGTCGTCTATTTCTGATTGCAGCTGGCTTGTGTAACAGAAAATGACAATTTCCTGTGCTATGAGAGGCGCTTTATTTTAGGAACTTTGTTTGTTTTAGGAGTTGAATGACAAGAAGTTTTTCCAGCCGAACCTTGCTCCACTTTGTTGCCAGAAATTGAACAGATAAGCTTGTCAGCACTTGTGTGAGGTGGCAGAAGAAGAGTTTGAACATAGACTTCAAACATTAGCATACATAAAAAGAGAAAGAGCAAAACTATTGGCTACAAAACAAAAAACTATATACTTGTCTTCTTTATTTAATAAAAGGCAGTTGTAGTCTTTGCAATTTTTCTGCTCTATAATCTTGTAATTTTGACTTATCTGTGATTTTATGTTTGCAATGTTTAATGTAATAAGAGCATAGACCTTTCAAAAAATGTCAAATTGAGAGAGTCCTAATGGTTTTGCAATTACAAAGTCAAAGAAAAGTGGCTGTGGTGATTCTTCAATAAGTGCAGTGAAGGGAACATGACACCAGTGACTAAAAATAAGTCTAACAGCAAATATATTCTGAAGGATATGGATCTTTTCCTTTACTGAGATTTTGAAAAGGCTGCCAACATTTCCAGATCCAGAGTAGCTCCCCATCCTGCCTTCCTATTATCTGCTCAACATTTTGCTCTTTCACTCTCAGTCTGAATAAACCTCCTCGTGTCTCGGCATGTAAACCAAATAGCAACTTTTGAACCAGCTTGTTGCATCCTTGTGTTTCTTCTATGCTGAAACAGCTAACGTTGAGTCGTATTCTCTCAGAAATACCTTCCACACTGAGGAAGGTTATTGTGAACAGAGTCTGGTAGAAGTTACTGTAATGTTTTCACTATGAGAGAAGGTCTGATCTTTGAGTTTCTGACCAGCCAGTTGTCTGTCAGTCCCCATCAAGCTGAAATGCTGCTTTTGTTTTGACGGAGTCCAAGTTGACTGAGAACATTCTCATCACACCCCGTTAACTTATGGTATCTTGAGAAATGCCTGAATCACAAGTGGTAGCCAGGCAGTGGAAAAACTCAAACCACACAAAGTGTTTCTATAAGGATCACAGAAGTCAGAAACATGTTCATACATCTATTCTGTCAAAGTAAATGTCAGTATTATTAGTTAGCAGAGATGTTTTAACAGCTGCAAACTCTCTTTACACACTTTAACTCATGTTTTGCTACAATATTTTATTAGATCAAAGTTTGTCATGGGTTGTAATGTGCATATCTAAACCCATCTCCCTCAGACAGCTGTGCTCCAGCCTCAAACGTCAGACTTTCAGAACAAGCAGCACATCAGCAAGTCAAAGACTTTAAATGTCAAAACTGGGCTGTAGTAAAAATTCAGACCAACGCATGAGCTGATAATGAGGATAGTGCTGTCTCGTTCATGTAACAAATGGTTAGCGGTTCCCATGACCACATAACAGCACAGATGGTTTAACTCCAACATGTGCTGCAAAACCGCAGTATTCACATTACATAGGGATGGAAAAGTTGTCCAACGTCCATTATTTTGCTCATATAAAATGAAAAATAATACAGAAATCGTGTGCATGAAATAAATGGCAAAATTATGAATCACTCGTTAAAAGGTTTCTGGCAACAAAGTTTCAGCATAGCTGTGGTGATGTATGGAAACAGCAGAACTTCACAGCTCTCATTTATCACCTGTGTGAAAATATGATCTGTGCAGCTTGGTTGGTGCTTGTGGTTGGACAACATGATCCTCAGTTGGTGGAGCAGCTTGACACTCTTTATAGTAGCTTCTGTGAAAGAGCCACAGTAAACGTAGAATCTGCTTTTAAGATTTATAAGCTGAGATTTAGAAATGCCAGTGAAGTTTGGTGTCAGAGACCAGTTTTTAACCAGCTCTGACAGACAGTCTGCTCACAGATTTAGCTTCAGTGCCACTTGGATCTTTGTAATGTTCTGAATGCTCATTTACTGTTGTTGTTCTGCTTCACTTTTATTTGGATTTTGGGTTCTTGAATCAAGAATTTATCCCATCCAGCCTATCTACTGACTGGATATATGTCAAGTATTAAATGCAGGACTTTTCAGCCTGGAAAGGTAGTTGTTAATGGAAAACTATTGATTTCAAAGTGATTATGGATTCCTCTATGCTGTTCTGAGCCTGTGGGCAGAAATGAAGTAATGAATGTACTTAGAGAGATTGAATGAGTTCTTGAGTAAAAGGACACACCCATAATCAGATGGAAACCCATAACTCACACAATAGAGAGCTGAACATATTGGTGATTAGTTTAAAATTAGTAAGCAGATTATTTAACTGCAAAGAAAAATAGGAAACAGAATTTTGTTTAATTATATAAACTGCACAAAATTAAGAAACAATTTAGTGAAAAGTTATTACTTTTCACTAAATTGTTTCTAAAATTGTTTCTGAAATTGTAAATTGCTTCTGAACATCAAGAAATCTGAGACTTTGTGGGTTTTCAAACCCACAAAGCTTGAGAAATGACAGACATCCTGCTTTTCCAGAATTCATTCAAAATCCAAGTTACTTAGCTAGCTAAATCTAGTAAAACACTTCAGATTACATAAAACTCTAAACAAGCGCAGCCTATTTACCACAACTTGCCATTAAAACAATTGAACTAATAAAGGTCATTGGTGTTGAGTCTCTTTCCATTGAACATTGAACTGGATGGATGGACAGTTCAGCTGACAAACATTTATTCACAAACAGCAAAAACTATTTTTATTATAATAAACAGCCATATTAGAGAGGTAGGCACCAGCAAGCCCCCCGACCCGATGGATGGATGGATGGATGGATGGATGGATGGATGGATATTAGAGAGGAAGAGAGCAACATATGTAAAATATGTAACAGGTTAATTTGAAGCTCTAGTTTTTGTGCCAGTTTACATTAAAGTTAATCTCAAACACAGACATTCACTATAGGAAGTTGCATCTGATGCAACACTGCATCAGATGACAGGATTTGTGAGGGACTCCTCTCATTATTATTGGTTCAAACATTGAGTCTTGTCACTCAGCCTCTTCCAAAATCCATTTTATTAATTCTGTAAAACTCTGATAAGAGCTGATATTGCTGACTGAAACATCTATGACATGTTATCTATCTGACCACCTTCATCCTCCATTCCCAGTCCAGGAAACTGAAAGCACTGTTGTTCCACACTGAGTTCTTTATTAAATGGTCTTTATCTATATTTGCAGTAAATAGTGAAAACTATATATAGTTTTTTGAGGAATGTTGAACTTTTATAGTTCTACATAAAGAGGTGAAATACAATTAGATGCTGTTGAACCTCCATCACTATAGTTGTTCAGATTATTGAAGTGTTTGAGGTGCAGTTTTAGAGCAGAGAGCTGCAGCCTGATGACTGCTGCTGATGATTTCTGTGTGCAGTTAATGCAGCTTCAGGGTGTGGCTGCCTGCAGGCTCTGAGCTCAGCTTCACACTATTTGATCACCAAATACATCATCCATTCATTTCCAGCTCACACACACACACACGCACACACACACACACACACACACACACACACACACACACACACACACACACACACACACACACACACACACACACAC
>CAEGAF010134764.1:0-13912 GCA_903067075.1 Micropoecilia bifurca | reverse complement strand
CTGCTGATTTTACATGTCGCCATATCTTATGATTTATGCAGCTATTATCGATTAGATAGACATCTTCTCCCGCTCAGAGGAAACCACTGCGCATGCCTGGAGCCCCGCGTGCGAGTAAAGGTGGAGGGATGGGTGACAACAAACACATAAGTGACGTTATTGCTTGGATTTTACGGCGCCACCTTAAACCCCCGAACGTCACATTTTAAGGGACAAATAATCTCAATGCGACTTGGATGTAAAGAGTAACGCGACAGTTTTGTAGAAATGTAGTGAAATAGAAAGTACAGATACTTACTGTAAAATGTAGTGGAGTAAAAGTAGAAAGTACCTATTATTAAATCTACTTAAGTAAAGTACAGATACACGAAAATTGTACTTATATCCACCACTGCTATTAAGCAATGGAGATATAAACATCGTTTGTATCTATAGATAAAACGAATAGTTTTCTGTAGGAAGTAATCCCATATCTGAAGTCAAATATGTTTTCTCTGTATAATAAATTAGATTGATTTTATTTGGAGCAAAATATCTGTTGATTGGAATTATTAATAGGTTTCATAATGTTTACCAGAAGTACTAGAAGTGCTATATCGCTTGACAGAATCCACTTTAACTAGGGTTTTCCATTAACTAACAAATATTTCTTAATAAGGTGTTTTGTGTTTGTATTTTGGATAAATTCTGGAAAGATTTGCTGTTGCGCTACTCCACCACAAGATGGCAGTGTTTACATGTAGAAACAAAATAATCCGTATGCTGAGAAGTCTTCAGTAATTAGGACATACCTAAAATAAAGCTGCTGTCTAGGTCACAGTACAATTCTTCTCTCCTTTTCTTGATTAAAGTTCAAACATATTCATCTTCTTTCCTACATTCTTTGCAATGTTTTGGGTCGCCAGAAGGTGGCGAACATACCTATTCTGTGACTGATTAGCACAACTCAAGAAAGTAGAATATTTTCAAAAAGTAAAAAAAAAGTGGTAAATTATTTCAGCAAGTTAAGCTTGTATCCTACAAATTCAGAACATTAAGTGAAATATATGAGTCTTTAAAACCTTTGCATGGTGTTCAAATGCAACACAGATACATCTGCGAGACAAACCAATGAACAGTCTTTCACACCTTCATATTAATTTAAATGAATTGAATAACTACAAAGCCGAGACAAACTTTTTAGGTTTCAATGTTAAATAAATTATTAACTACACAAAAGCATCCAAACTTCTCCAACAAAAACAAATAGTTTTGGAGAAGAGGTCAAAAATCTTCAATAAACAAAGGAAGACGTCCACTAATTTCTACATCTATCCTAGCAGACATTTTTGACATGATCTGAATGCTGAGACCTTCCTTCCAAACTGAAGACTTTCTTGCTAATATATACTCACTGTCAGGTTTGCGTGTCAAACACTTTGGCAACAGTTTCTTTATTTTTCAGTACAACTCTAGTATGTTCAATTTCTTGCGTATAATTTTATGCCAATTATGTAAATATTCTGCCTGGTGATCTCTGATTGTCAGCTGGCTGCTCCTGTGCCCCATCCAGCAGTGACCTCCATCCTAACACTTCGTAGCTGCCGGCCTAGTTGACTCGTTAGGATCTGAGAAGAGCTTACATGCAAAAGACTTTATCTGGAGTCCCACACAGATCATTTATAAAGTTTTCCTCACAATCGTGAGTAACTTACAGCTGTGAAGTTTTTACAAAGCTGTTATTGTAGGACAGTTTAATGGAGATACGAAATTTTAAAAGTTTTTGCTTGTCTTAGTGCAATGGATCAGTTTTGTCTAACTCAACATACCACACGTAGATACGTTTTTATTTAATTGAAATTACATCAAGTTTACTTTCTATAAATACACATGATCTGGAAGGTCCATACACATTTTCCTACAGGGCCTTTACAATATTCTTAGACATGTGCTGTCATTTGTCTTGGTTTGTGAAATAAAGCTTCAATAAAAATAGGTTAATTGTCATCAGAGATGGAGCCAAGGAACCCAAGGTAAATATGGAGGAGCTGCACAGATACATAGCTCAGGTGAGAGGATACACCTCTTCCTGAATATATCATTCTCGGAATTTTGATTGAGAGCCGCATAACATGTTTCCTTTCTTTGGAAATCAATCCAGGCTTATGACACCAAATCAAAAAATAAAAAATAAACAAAAAACAAAATCACAATATGTGGAAAAAGTCATGGGGGTGTGAATACTTTTGCACAGCCATCTAAATTTGTTTGAAAGGAGAAAAAGATCAAACTCAACTAACATTTTTGATTACTTCTGCTACATTTGCCCATGCCAGAAGGATCATGATTACTTCATTTAACCCCAAACACATTTAGCAAGTGAGCCAAGACAACTAGCTTAAATAAATAGATTAAACATAGTCTCTGTTTTTCTGTTTGATAACTATTATATCTTTCACTTGCGAGGCAGCACTGAAGCAGCTTGAAGCCTCTCTGGAGAACCCCTCGTTGCACATTAACAGCTCTGATGTAGAGTTTTCTTGCAAATTATCTTTAAAGCCCTCAGATTTATTTTGTGACTGCCTGAGGTGTCCGATTAAATGCTGGCCCGCGGTGCCTTACTATCAGCTGTGGCTGAATGTTGTGCACAGCAGAAAATCCATTATGCTGCAAGTATTTCTTTTTTTTTTCTTGTGCTTTTGCAACTGGCTGTGATATAACGCGCAACTGAAAATGATTGTGTGTGGGAAATAAAAGATATCTGCATAAGCAGACTTTACAGCTTTATTGCAGCAGCTCATGTGGATGAGAATCTCCAGGGTCACTGACAGAATGCTTTAACAAACATTGAACAAGACAGTGCTTGGCCTTTATAGTGATGCTTCACCAGATTCCCCGTTCTCCTGTCGGATGGTCCATAGCTTCCGTCAGGGGATGAAGCGTGGAGCTGCATGCAATATGCTTCTGTCCAGAGGTGTTGGCAGATCACTAGAGAGCTGTGCGTTCCCTAACTGCTTTCATTTTGAAGACTGGAAGCCGCCCAAAGAGATTAATGAATTTAATGACAGCGAGTAAAAGGATTAACCATGAGAATAGTTGCTAATCAAAAAGGAAATGTCTTTGAAAATGGAAGGAAGCAACTCCTCTGGGAGGATGTTCAGCTGAAATGAAGATTATGAAACTGTTGGTTTTTTAGAAAAATGTGCCAGGTTTCTTACACTACATGCAATACTAATATCACTCAATTGTCTGGGGATTCAGTAGAGTCAATGTGGAGGCAGGGAGAAAAAAAGTTATCTTCTAATATATTGCAGCTAAGGCACTTAGTTTCAACTGTATATTTCCACAGCCAGCACAAGAAGTGCCTCATGTTTAGAAAAATAATGCATGATCAGAAATCATATAAATCAAATATATGACCATAAATGACGTATTGTGTTGTGGAAGCGTGCTGTGTGTTTCTCTGCTTTATAGCACTTTTTTTTACTACTCCAGACTGTCAAAAAGAAAGTATATGAAACTCACTGTAGAGAAGAACATCAAATTAGTTTAATGAGATGCTTAGTGACCAACAATATTGAGCCAATGTCCCATTGCTTAAATATAGAAATGTGGCACTAATTCCAGCAAGAGAAAATCTTGAGAATGTGTTGCACAGCTGAGTGCTTAGGACATCACTGGAGGCTATGAAAACAGCACAAGTGGGTAAGCTATAATCTGAGTTGGGAAAATATGCCAGTGTGGCTCAGTAAAGCTGATGTCCAACTATTCAAGGCTTACTGGGAGATTTAAAGTAATTATAGGGAGAGAAAGAGACAATCATTACATTAATGTGTGTTGTAAACATTTATATGATAGAGAAAAGATTAAATAACTGAAGTGTTTAATTTTAAAGTCAATGTGAATATGACACACTTGGTACAAAATTACAAAAACAAGAAAAAAAATGAAAGATTGATGTAGTCAGGCTTTTGACACCTAAAAGTCTGAATAGGAACAGATTATTACTAAAAGCAATTTGCTTGTGGTTTGTTTGAATTTTATTCAGTATCAGCAGACCAATCCCTGCAGATTTCCATTATAGTTCCTGTTTGAATTCAGCAAATGTGTTTCAGCTGCAATTTAGTCCCTGAGCACAGTAGAATTTCCTGCAGATCTCACCCAGAGGATGATCCAGATATTACTGACCACACATGCAAACACTGAGACATTTCAAACAGCAGACCTGTTTATTTTACTTCTCATCTCAACTTCTGTTTTTTTTCTGTTCCATTACTCCTCAAAATAACCAAGCAAAACTAGCTTAATGATAATAATTACATATTATTTTGACAAAAGAGATCTTATGATTTTTGGAGATATAATTTTTTTTCGTCTTTCTTAAGAACTAACCTTTTACGTCTCTATATCCTAAATAAAGAAAAATAGAAAACCTTTACAAAATGAGAATGGATAACTTTTTCTCTGGAATATTTCTGTTTGTGAAAACTACTTTAAATAAAGCCCCCATTTTTCAAACCTTATGAGAAGACAAACAAAACAAAAAAAATAGTACTGTGCTTTTAGTGTCATTGTATTCCATTGGTAAAATGTGCATTTTTAATTATATTTAAAGAAAATCATTAGTTGGATTCTTTGTCCTTTTTGGCCAAAGTTTTAAGGGCCATTGTGAAAGGTAGAGAAAGCCACTTGCAAGTCGGTAATCAACCACAAGGGGCAGTGTTGCAGCTTAGTATCGACAAAACAAAGAAGCAGAAGAAGAAATATTTTCAAAGAAGAAGAGTTTGTTTACAATAATGCTAACTTCAGTAACTGTTTTATGCGATGATTGTGTTGCACAGCAGTCTGTACAGCGTTCCTGCTCTCGCCATGTTGTCCCTCCTGTTGTCGCGAGGTTTCTGTCAGGCTGTCACTGAAGTCAACCGAAGGTCTTACCCGACCGTAGCTTCATTTATCCGGACTTTCACGACCCCCAGCCCAACATGCGAAGGAACAACATACGACGACGGTAATTTCACAAAGAGAAATGATCCTTCACTCGACTGTGTCCTTCATGAGTCACCTCTAAGCCCATCTGTATACGGCCTACAGACACAAGTGTGACAATAACACTTTACCTGGTTTTAATTTATTTGTCCTTCAAGACACGTAAAACCGAATGAAAAATGAAGGGCGAACTCAAACTGGTTCGCCCTTCATTTTAGGATGCCGACATTTTTGGTTAACTTGGAGAAACAATGGTTCAGATAACTTTTTTTCAGATAACTTACAGTAATGCAGCCGGGGCTGTTGAGTCATGAGTTACAGTAAAACTGATTACGTGGTGCGTTTCGACACCGGTGTAGTATCTGGTTTAGCTTTTCATGGTTGTTCACTCCATGGTGCGTTCAAGTCCACTTGTCCACTAGACTATTTTGACAATGACAAAAAAATATGATGCAAAATCCACTTGAGCTCCTTGATATGTTTTACCTTCTTTTTTCTGTAACAGCTACTGTTTATTTAGATTTCATGACATTTAGGCAGGGCGTGTAGTTTGCATTTCACCTGGTTTTTGAACTAAATGTAGCAAGTTGTGTCCCTTCAGCATTCTTTAATGTCATTTCTGGCATAAAATAGTATTTTATCCATGCTTTTATGTCTATTTGATATTTTTTCATTCTTTTGTGTTAACATCTTGCAAAAAAATGACATGGTTTAAGCTTTCCAGTAATCCATGTTTTTCATTTCTTGTCCTCAGGGAACACTACCTTGCATATTTTAGATACAATAATACCTTATTCAAATGATTGCATAACCTCCTGAGTTTGCAAATATGGGTTTAAGGATAGAACTTGCCTTTAGTTTTTATCAAGCAGAAAACAGAAAAATAGATTAGAATCATTGTTGCTGCCAGTCGAAGACACACCCAGGCTCTGGTAAATAATCTGGTTTGAGTATATGAGATAAGTGGGAACAAATTAACTCTTCATGTTGCTTTTGAAGGGACTTTTATCCTTTATGCTGACATTTTTTAGAGATTAAACGTCCAGATAATACATTGTAATCTACTCTGGGGACTTCAAATGCATACATGACCAGTGTATTTTTTGTGTTTATTTCTGTGACATTAAAACATTTTTATGTCTAAATAACAAATGGACCTCAAACTGCCTCCACAGAGAGATATTTAATTATTTTCAAATAATTATTACATGTCAACGCAATCTCATTAAAGTTCTGATGACTTGGCAATTTCCTTACAATCTTACTGTCTAAAATTATCTATCGACTCAAACTAAAAGTTAGTTCCATACCACCTCATAAAATGCTTTACATGAATTAAGCCAGAATATCAATAAGGTCTTAGTCTATTTATTCCTTAATAACAAAATGTAAAAGAAACTTTATTTAAATAGTTTCACAAAAAATAAGAAAAAAGTAAAGAAAATGGTAAGACAAAAAAAAGAAATGACCCTAGACATTAAAATATCACAACAGGACAAAAGCTTGTCTGGAAAAACCCCCCAACAGATTTTATGTTTTGTTTTTTGTTTTTTAAAGTTATCTCTATGTATGTGAAATGTCATTTGAAAGGAGTTTTCTTTAACTATTCAAATATTAATGGTGTTGAAAATTACAACATTTCTGAGACATATGAGGAGTTTACCAGGCAAAAATACCTGGCCAGTGGGTGAGATGAAGTGAGCAGCAAGGGAACATTTTAATGCAAGTAAGTTATCCATAATGGGATGTTACTGGTCTGCAGCGGCCAGCATTTCCTTTTGCCAGCACCTTTTTTTGAGCAAGGTGTTCTTGAATTCAGCAGGATAGATCGGACAGGGAGACAATTCATTTATATGGAACTCCATCAAGCACAACAGTTTACAAGCATGCTTTGTTCCACTGTCTGCATGTTTCTATCTACTCCTTTATCCCATTTCTTTGTCGAAGCGTCACTGGTGACCCCCTCTCAGCTGAAGGCCATGCTGTCAAACCGTAGCGTTCAGCTTTTCGATGTGAGGAATCCAGATGAATACCAGGATGGCCACATTCCTCAAGCAGTCAACCTCCCATGTAGGTCACAGTACATGTGTAGTCTAGTTTAGAGCTGTTCATCTGGAAATTTACATTTACTTTTTTTTTTTTTTCCCTCTGCGACATTACAAGTGGATATCGTGGAGGAGTCTCTGAAGCTGCCTCCTGAGAGCTTTAAGGAGAAGTTCAAAGTTAAGGCTCCTGGAAAAGATGACGATGATATAGTGTTTAACTGCAGAACCGGCGTTAGGAGTGGGAAGGCCCTGGGCATTGCACGTCAGATGGGATTTCACAGGTGAAAACAGGCTGAAGAAACTTGACAAACTGGTTGTTCACTTACAGCAAGAGCAGGAAAAGAGATGATCTTTTTATTGGGTGTGTCTTTTTCTCAGAGCAAGGCACCTGAAAGGAGGATACGCTGCATGGGTCGAGCAAGAAGGAAATTGAAATCATACTAAAACCTACTTCCTGTGAGATTATGTTTTTAAAATGTATAAAATCATTAAACAGAATGTCATCATTGCTCACTTTGGCAGCAGCGTTTAGGCTGTTGAAAGTTAGCTTTACATACTTCTTATTTTAAAGTTACTGAATTTTATTAAAATATGCATTAAACTTGAGTAAATACAGCAAGTGTCCTTTTTATTAAAAATAAAATTGGAGGTGTATTAAATTCCAACAAGTTTCATGTTAAAGCTTTTAAGTAAAAAATGTCTCTTTCTAGACTTTTGCTTTGAGGGAATCTTACAGGAGTATATTGTAAGCATGTTCTGTTTCAGCTGTTTTGTCTTACTATGCCGAACTTAGGTAGGAGAATAATTTTTTGAAGTGCGAGTTTGATCCGTTTATCTTTTATGCGTATTGCAGTGAAAAAATTCAGGGCTGTCTAAAGTTCAATACACAAATGATTTGATACCCACAGCATAATGGAAGTTGACCTTTCAGCCCTCAGTGGCAGAGCATTAGAAATCGTTTGATTTTAGATCAGCCACGTGGGATATGGGATATTTCAGAAAACCCACTGTCAATCATCATATTTCAGCACAAAGTCCTGGAAATGTCACCTGAAACTGGATCAAACAAGAACAAATCCATATATCATCTCAAGTGGAAAGGCATAAGTGCTCTACAGGTGGACAGAAAGAGTCTATTTGTGATTGATGGTCAAATGAGTCAAAATTTCATTGTGGACGGTGTCCATTGTGTCAGTAATGCTAAAGGGACATCAGAACATTTCTAGATTAAGTTCAAAGATTAACCTGGATGATGATATGCAGGTGTGTTGTACATGAATGTCTTCCTAAAAAGAAAGATGCCCCATGTTTCTCTTTTCTTTGTCAGAACCACAATTATTTGTATGTGTTTTTTTAGGACTTTATATAATTGTGACAGACTGACAACTAGTGCACAGTACATGTGAAGCGAAAAGAAACTGATATTCTTCTAATATCCCTTTTACATATGAAAGCCCTAAAAACAAGCTATTGTTTTTGCAAACCACATACTTTAATTATTAAATGGGTCAGCTGATATGTAATTTAATCTCAGGACAAGCTCAGCTGTTTAATGAAGGACTTTCAGGTTTATCCAGACTATCAGAAAAACATGAAGCCCAAAGAACACAGCAAACAGGCCAAGGAGATAGTGGTGTACAATCAATCATCTGAAAAGGGAAGGCGTGTCACACAGCTGCAAATCCATCAAGATATGAATTATCTGTTGTTTTTGTATCATTTAATTAAATAGATGTTCAAGTCTACTTAAATAATGCAAAATTATCATTTTTGCTGGATCTGCAAAATTATCCACCCTCTTAATGAACTCCAAATGTGTTTTGTTCGGCATTGAATGCCTATGAATCACATACTATGTCCTAAATATGCCCAATGACGTTCTGACCAACACATTACTGAGTCAAAGATTTTGAGACTGAAGAAATTTTTTTTTTTATTTTCTTTACTGCTTCTGATCTTATGGAGGTAATTTATACTGAGTCTATCCTGAGAAGAGTGGTCAGATAGAATTAAGTAAAATGCTAAGTCATTGAAAATATTAAAAATGATCCCATGAAGTTCATTTGCTCTGTTTTTAAGCCTGGTCTCAAAATGACCTGCTGGCACAGTTTCAGTGAACTCCAACAAATTGTGCAAACACAGGGCAGCTGATGTCTCTCTGTTGTTCTGATTGAATTAGAGGACCAAAATGCAGTTTCCCCCCTTTTGGGCCTCTGTGTTCAGGCATTCCTTTATGGTTTAAATCCTGTGTTGTAACATAAAGCTGTTTTCTTACATTTTTGGACAGCATTTTGGTAAGATGCTATACTGACAAACCGCTTTATAAATAAAATAGCATCATAAGAGAAGATTGGCAGGTTTTTAATTGTCACATAACTCCTAAAATTAAGTTCTGGGTTTTAGTTTGAATGTTTGGTATGACAATATGTTGGCCCTATTGTCCAAGGGATTTGACTCACTCACAATTTTGCCTAAAAACAAAGCCACAAATAAAGAATTTTATGTTGGCAAACTGAAAATGTTAATGTTTTGATCAAACTTTGCAAATTTTAATCCAACTAGGAACCTGTCGACTCTTTGCATAACCTTGAAGCAACATGTTTTTATAACTTTCACAAAATTTATTAAGACTGTCGTGACATACCAGGACAGTATGAGACAAATAATCCATGAAAAAGTCAAGGTCTTCCACCTTCTCCCAGTTCTACTATAGTCGTCTGCAAAAATGCACGGCTCCCGGTCAAAAACAGCCAATCAGAGCCAGGAGGAGTGTCTGACCGCTGTCAATCAACACCCCTAGCAGCCTGCTTACTGTGCTAATGGTAGAAAAACAGCCTTTCATCTGCTGTCATCAGTGGCTCTGCTAAATAGCTTTAGCTTTCTTGGCAGGCTAACCAAAAGGCAAGTGGGAGGGGGTGAGCATGCGAGTGATTGACAGTACTAAGACCCTCCTCCTGACTCTAATTGGTTGCTTCTGACTGACTCGTGTATTTCTGCAGTTAGTACTGGGAGCACTGGGAGAAGACAAAGGAGCTTGAGTTTTTTTCACTGATTATGTATTTTACATTATACTATAAATAAAAGTTGCATACTAAAGCTTTAATGTTTTCCTAAAAAAAGTTTGTAAAACTTCTCAAATGTTTATTATTGAATCTCAGAATACCACACAATGATGTAGAAAATATGGTAAAATTATATATTTGTTTAAAAACTTTTGTTCATAATGGTGGTGTTGGACAGATAGAAAATAATGTTTTAACCAATAGATGGCAGCAAAGTGTAAGCAGATTTAAATACACTATTCCCCCTACCAACTCCACTCCTTTATTATTCTTGCAGCATTGTTCTCTAAGGCCTGACCTTCACACCATCATTATCTCAGACAGATATACATCCTGACAGTAACGGCTCTGTGAGGAGCTATCAGGGGTCTGATCTTCACAAGGTCCCTCCTCATTCAGGTGGACATACCTTCCTTTGTCCCAGCCCTTTCCAGCCTCTTACTTCCATTAAAAACAGTAGGAGGGGCTGCGAATGGCCACATTTAAGGTAATTAGTTAAGATAATCTGTTTTGGGTTTTTTTTTTTTTTTTTTTTTTGCTCCTGTTTTAAATTTTCAACTCATCAAGGGAATAGCAAGTTTAGGACAAGTTGCACACTTCCACCGACTCCCTCTAATGAGAGAGACTGGGATCGATCTACTGAATGTTGCATGATGTACCAGGAAGGTAGGACTGATGGAGTCGAATTTACTGGACACCAATTTCCAGTGTTAGGCCCAACTTAAGCAAGCCGTATCTCAAACACCACCACTTTAAGATTCATATTCCCCTCAGCTACAGTACACATTAGGATTCTTCCCAGCTTGCCACAAAGCACGTGGGAAATTTGCTGTTGAAGAGCAGAAGGATGGGTCATGTTTCCTTTGAGCATCAAGGACATTTGGACACTTTTACATTAGTTAAATCACAAACTCGTGGACAGATTGAAGTGAAAAATGATCTGTTGGACGTAGTTGCCAGCTACTGCTGTTACAGTCCATCAACTTCCTGCTGCTCGGTGCTTTTTTGAAGAAGAAAAAGAAATGCACTTCACTCTTCCTCCTTTGTAGTGAAATTTAGATCTTGACTTTCTGTTGTTGACTAAAACTGGAAACCTGAGACTGTTAAGGGCTGAAAAAGGGCTTGAAAGAAAGTAACACTTTCTAATAACATCTTTAATCTGGTTTGTTTCAGTTTGTCCTCATGCTTAGCCCGAAACTCCTGAAGTATGGAGATCCAAAAGTGTCACTGTTCGATCAAGACATAAACAATGTAAGGTGCATCTTAAAGTGTCGATGATTAGCTAAAATTGGACACAAATATATGTGTAATCAGTCAGATATACAAAATACATGCAAATATTTTCTTTGTGACAAATTTGCATGTGAGAAGTTGAATATAAATATTGTGTGTTGTGCAGCATTTTAAGGATAATCATTGAAGTCAAAAATGAGGTGTGTAACAGTGTTTTACATTTATTATAATGATACACTGATGTACAAAACCAACATTATGTGAAATAGGTACTTGAAAACACAAACTTACAAATAGTTTGTTTTAAAATATTGCAAAAAGCTCTAAATGATTAACTACATTTTATTTATTTATTTCGAACAGACAGAAAAGACAATCAAGAAAAAAGTAATCTCAGTTCTACAATTTGAAGTAAAAAAATATCCAGAAATTATTTTCTTTTGTCTGTTTTTGTTTTGCTGTAGCACCCAAAGTTTTTCACTGGCCCATAAATATCTCTCTTCTTCTTCGGACAATATTTCAAACACTTAAGCAATGGCACCAAAGAGAGTGAGATTTGGGTTGATTTTGAATTTCTGCAGCCACTGAAAGGTCAGAATTGCACAAACGGCGTCATTGATTTTACTAATCGATCTAGGGTCCAAAAGTTTATTTTTGTAAACAATTTCTTCTGTCTTCTCTGAAAATATTTGTCTTGATAAGAACCATTTGCCAAATTAGTCAGAAGCAACTTTTTAAAATGACTTTGCATACTTTCCAATTAGTCTACATTTCTGTTATCAAGTACTTTTTAAAAAATTTAATTGTATTATTTTCATCTTAAATAGTGTGCTATCATTAGACTTACGTAGAAAATCATTGTTAACAGAGACAAAGACTTGAAACATCGGTGCAATTATTCCACATAATTGAGGTTTCACTTAATGAAAGTAGATAAACTTTTGAACAATATTTTAATTAATTGACAAGACTATTAGCAGCCACCCTTGCGGTATTACTCCCAATCCTCCATCCTCTTACAAAACATTTTGGAAGCGTCCCTGGTGAAAAAAAGGTGCGACTCTCTCAGCGTTTTTTCCCCCCCTTTTCCCAGGCTGACCTGATTTGCGCCCTGCCTGACTGGTCCTCTTCATTTGCTTCTTTAATGAGGCCAACATTAGACTATTTTCGTTTGAACTCCTCTTCCAGCAAAGTACGACCCAGGCAGGCTGAGGGTCATAAAGGCTACGAGTGAGACAATAACTTAGTTTTTCTTTTTTTAAACTGTTCGTTTACTTGCACATAATATCTGCGCCTGCTACTCCAGTTACGCGCCTCGAAAGAAAAAAAAAAGGAGCAGAAAGCGTGTGAACAGCTGCCTCAGAAGCGCGGAGATCTCGGTGGAGATGAAGTAACCTAGCTTGGTTTCTCACAGAGCCGCTTTCATTTACATCATCCACCCTGCGCGCAATGGCACGGCGCGCGCCTCCCGCCGGAGCTGGAAGCTGGAACCGGACAACTTTTATTTCAGCGCGGATAAAGCGGCTCCACGATGGCATCTGATGACTCCTCCACTGGGAAGCGGTAACAGGTATGGGAAATGTGTGAGCACTTCTTGTTTGCTTGGGAGGAAAACGCACCAGTTACCGCGTCATGAAGCTCTAAAACCGTCTATTTCTCGCTGTTTTGTGTCTCAAGTTGGCTTTGCTGTTCAACCATATGAGCAAATAATTATCGCTGATTTATTTGACTTCAGCCTTTTACCAAAATCAGATTCCAAGTCCAGATTAGGCGCTCCGATCTCAAAAATTCATTGTGGCGCTTGCAAATTAAGATTCGATCAATCTCGCATACATTTAACCCGGAACAAGCAGATTCTGTTAGCGAGGTTTTGATTGCAAATAAATAACCTTTATAAAATCAAATGAACCTGATCCTCTGGCAGAATTAAGAGTAAATCAACTATGAACTGAAAGGTTTGTCATTGGGGCTGCAGATTGTTTTATGAGCCAAAGGGTAAAGATGAGCATCATTTTCGGGGTAAATAAATCCGTTTACTGCTTTCAAATTAAAAATTGATGAGCTTATGAGCTTACATTAGATGCTTTTTCACTAATATGATTTATGATTGCCATTTTGTGTAGCTGTCAAACATAATTTTATGTGATAAATTCACCAATGCATTCCAATTAGGAGATTTGAAGCTGATCTGTCTCAGTGTCTTAATCTTCCTTGGCTTCTGCAGCTTCTTCAGTAGGCATCAGTGTGATACTAGATCCATTCAGGAACTGACTGGAATAATAGACCGAGGAAATCTTCAAAACCTGGGTGCCATCCAGGTCTAAATCCGACCTCTCTCTCTTTCTTTCCATCTTTCCCTCACTCTGCAGTTCAGGAAGAGAGAAAATGAATAAGATGGATCTGCTTGTTTAGCACCTACAGTAGATATAAAAAAACATTTTAAGATGACAGGGTTTTGTGATGTAAAAAAAAAGTGACATTCATTCTAATGTGGCATTTATCGTGTGCAAAATAAAATTAATATGAAAATGTAAAAATGCGTTTGCACAAGTTTGTGCGTCTTAATTAAATGCCTATTATCAGTTTTAAAGAACCTGATCAATTGTA